>JAJTUV010000364.1:600000-776048 GCA_021653895.1 Mastomys natalensis | reverse complement strand
TTTCTGGACTCAGATAGTCTTGGCCTAGACCTTCTGCTAATGGACAAAGGCGTGTGCCACCCGCCGGTGGATATTTTTCTACATCCATTAAATACTTAGGTTACTCACACTATTTCATAGGTAAAGACTTGGGAATTATATGGGTATGTGAATTTTATGACACAGAAATACCAATCTGGTCAGGCAAGATGTACCCATCGCGCAATAATGTCATGATGCTTATGTAGTAAGCAGACACTCTCCCATGCTCCACAAGAGCAAATCTGTGCCTAGTAATGTAAATCCCATTTTAAATCTATGAATAAGAGGTCTTAGTCCTAGGGAGGAACCTAATAGTGCTGCTTACTGAAGTAACATGGTATCAAATCACTCTCTCCACTGTCTGTTTATTCTTATAGGAAAAACCACTCCTACCCCCTTAATCACTGAAGCTCCCACCTTAAAGTACATAGAGATGAGTACAGAGACCATAGCTGAGAATAAAGAACAGCTGAGAGCTCTTATATCATTCCCCTTAAAATGAAGGGAACATGGTGTAGATAGGGACCAAAAGAATGAGAGGCCTAGCAAACAGGAATTGAGCTCCAAAATGCTGACTATTAAGTAGGATATAACCAGCACAGTTAAAATCTCACTGCAGCTACACCTCTTTGCACAGGTTGGGATTTCCTCACAATCATCTATGTAGAAAGGATAATGTGGCCTCACCACTTAATTCAAACAACTAGTGACTAATGATTTTGGAAAATGGGGAGTGACCTAGTGTGCAGTTGTATACCCACTGGGGATTCTACCAAGCTTCAATGGATAGTTCCAAATTCCTGGTCACAGAGATGGCCCTTTAAATTCTGCAGCACAAAGCAACAAAAAGTCGTGACTATTGGAAAGAGATTTGTAAGGAAGAAGGGAACTGATAGGTTTGGGAAGGAATTAAGAGAGTAGCCAGACTACATTCTAAACACACATGAAAATGTTAAAAGAACAGAATTTATTAAGAAAACAAAATGAAAACAAAGTTTCTAATTCATTTCAGAGCAACTGACATTTGAATTAAACTTATCAAATATTTCACAGACTTCTGTTCTGAATTTAATTACATCTTTAAAGAGATTATCAGAAAATCTATTCACAAAATGAGTGTTATATTATTTTACTGCTATGTTTATTCCTAATAATATTGTTGATTTTATTGTACAGCTTTTTGCTATTGTGAACATAATTTTGACTCTGCCTTAATTTCTGGGGATGTATTGTTATATCAGAAAAAGTTTTATTAAAGTTTCTATTATGTATCAAATCATATTACCAAGTTTTCTTTATTAATTGAAAGAGAGCTACTTTTTAAACTATAGGATCCTTGGTCCTCTGGTTATAAACAATAGTATGAAGAAAATCATTTACCTCTATTTCTCTTATTTTTGTAGCTTTTTAATTGTATTTCTTATATTTTTGAGCTTTCAGAAAAATTTTGGCTAATAATGATATCATTTTTTTCATTTAAAACAATTTTAGTGATTTATTATTGAAAATAAATCTAGTTTACTCCTGATAAAATTTAATTGATATTTTATCCTTATTTTGTTTTATAAAGACTGGCTAATTACTCTTACTATTTGATTTCCTGGAAGAAATACTGCTTTGTAGTATATGTCCATTATATTCTTGAAAATTAATAACTCGTTTATTTAGGTTTTCATACATTCTTGCAAAATTATGCTGATATTTTTGTCTGACATTCATTTATTTTCATAAAATGAGTTTTATTGAAATGCAATTTATGTATTCTCCCATTTTAATATACATTCCAAAAATGTTTAGTAAGCATGTGGTTACATAACCATCACCACTACATAGCTTTGCTTTCTATTAACACCGAATATTAATGAGCTGCACATTATATACTCTCTGTATTTCTGTATTTGTGTAATACTTTTGAGATCATATACTTGGTAGCAGGTATAATTATTTAATTATATTTTATTATGGAGTTTATTTCCTTTCAAAAATCCCTATTGGAAGTTAAAAATTAAAGGAAAGAAAAATTTTTGAAATGAATGGTAAAAAAAATCAATATTTGGTTAGTATTAAACAAGTAGCTCATTAATACTGAAATAATCTTTTCCTTAAAAATAAAACAGTATTTGACTTCAGGCCTATAAATAAAATTACCCTATTATACATAAAATTAGTTTTTTATTGTTTCAAAGCAATTGATCAATTTAAAATTATACTTCTTTCTGGATCCATTTTAATAATACATACCTGCTGAAAGATAGTCCATCTCTTTTTTGGTATTTCTGGTGTTTGAATTGTATTCTCTTGTCTCAAATTATGTGCCTATTTCATTTTCCAAAAACTAAAAATATGAAACTTCTTTTATTCTATTGCATTGAAAATGTATGTACTGTTTAAACTCTTCCATTTTCTGTTTACTTCTACTGAATGCTATGCTGCTTGTCTCAGCACTGTTCTATATTATATTCCTTACAAGTATGCAATATTTTCAATATTCTCATTGAAATTGTATCACATCACTTCCTTCCTCCATTCTCGTCCTCCATTTCCTCCCCAAGTCCCTTCTAGCTACTCTACTTTGTATCCTTTCTGTGTGTCCCATACCTTTCATGTGCCCTCCTCAAGTTGATAGCCTTTTTATTTGATTGTATATGTATGTGTTTGTGTGTGTATGATTATATGCACACAGAAACATACACAAATACATTATATATATACATACATATATATGTATACATATATAGATACATATTTATATAGAGAGAGATAAATACATAAATATATCTGCTATGAGTCTGTTTTGTTATTTGTATATGTTTTGAATATCACTTTGTTATTTCTTTGAATTCCCGTGCTTAGAGAGCATGGTATGATAACTTAACGAATATGCATCTTTTCATTCATCATGTCTTTGTGTTGAGTGAACTGTTAATGCTTTCTTCTTGCTTTTTTCCCTAATGTGTGTGTGTGATGTGTTCATATTCATACACATGCATATAGAGGCTTGGAGAGGTCTTCAGGTGTCCTCAATAATATCCCTGCTGCCTTATTCCCTTGAGACATGGTCCTTCACTGACCAAGGCACACTATTTTGAATACACTGGTTAGCCAGCATATTCTGTGGATTCACATGTCTCTGCTTTCTGTGCTGGGGTTTCAGGTATAGGACATCATGCTAAGGTTTATATAGGTGGTGGGCATTTGACTGAGGTTTACTCACTTTCATGGCAAGCATTTTATCTACTGAGCCAACACTCCAACATTTCCTTCTTCCCTTCTCCTTCTCCTTCTTCCCTTCTTCCCTTCTTCCCTTCTCCCTTCTCCTTCCCTCCTCCTCCCTCCTCCCTCCCTACCTCCCTCCTCCCTTCCTTTCTTCCTTCTCTTATCCTTCCTTCCGCTCTCTCTATATCTCTCTTTTCTTTCTTTCTTTCTTTCTTTCTTTCTTTCTTTCTTTCTTTCTTTCTTTCTTTCTTTCTTTCTCTTCCTTCCTTCAAACAAATCATACAGTATATTTTCATTAACTATGGTCATTGTACTCTGCAGTACTAGTTTTGGGGGGCTTATATGTAAGTCATTGCTTTTGACCCACTGTCTTGCTATCTCTGTCCACATGGTCCTCAGCATAAAACAATCACTTCTCTCCTCAACTTCTATAAAATCAACTTTTCTAGATTCCACATGTAAAGGAGACCATGGGAAATTTTGCATTTGTTTTTTTTACGTTCTTTCCAGCTTGTGTTTTGTTTTGCTGATTGATGCTTTGCTGATGTTGTTTTTCTAAAATTATGAGATGAATAGCATCAACTACTTTAGTTTTCATTATCTTTATAAATCCATCAAATGTAAATTATGCATTGTGTCAGATTTTATGGGTTTTGTTAATCTTTTTACTGCTTTATGGGTAATTTGTATCAAAAAGTTTGATTCATTGTTGATTTAAGGAATATTTATTAGCTCAATTCCTGTGTGAGATTATATTAGTAACCTTTTAAATATTGCTTTTAATTAATAGAATGTAAACTATCAAATATTCTTTGTAATCAAGTTCAGATTAATTGATTCATGAGCATATAAAACATGTATTTCTTTTGGACATGCATGAATCTCCATTCTATGTTTTTTATATCATCTAATTTCTTCATATCCTTACTTGTTAATGCCTGGTAGAGCTACCTATTTTCAGAATAAATGTAATAAAATCTTTTGCTTATTAAATTTGCCTCGATTTTCTGATATGTTTTTTGATTTATCTGTTACATGTATATAGGTCGGATATAGCCATATCTTCTACCTCCATTTCAGCCATCATCGTTTCATTATGTTCCAAAGTTTGATGATTTTGATTTTAAATTTCATTATGGTTAGTGTTGGTGATTGTCTCAGTTTTTCTTTCAATTAATTCATCTAATACATCTTTTATTTGTTAAATTGTAAAATAGCTTAAATGAATCTCTTAAATAAACAGTATAGAAAGAATTTAGTATCATATATGTAAATCAACTTTAGTCTTTCTTATTTATACTTAAAGTTTTTAGTGATTTCTTTCTTCTTCTTCTTTTCAGTGGACAAAGTTGACATTTCTTACATTTTCTGAGTTTTTAATTTGGAAATCCTATTATTCTTTCCATTCTGAAACTGACAGCTTTCCCATTCTGAGCCCCACAGTCAATAATCTTAATATTTACTTTGTAATATACTTCTGAACTTGATTAAAAACACATTGTTTATAGTTTTTAGATGAATTCTTTCACCTTTGCTCAGTCATTTTTCTCATAATCTTCAAACTACCACCAAGATAGATTAGATCTGTTTTTCTAAAAACTATAATTCCACAAGCTAATTAACAGTAATCAGAACAGAGATACCCTAACTTTTCTTGCACATACACCCTCTACCTCAAAAAGCCACATTCATGGTGCTGCATTTGGTACCACCAGAGGATCTGTTGTTATCAATTTAGGATCTTCCCATCATCAATATGTAAAACCAAAGTTAACTGTTCTGTATTTGTTCCTTTCTTTTCATTTACAGATACATCACATAGCCCTGCAAACCAGCAATATTCTTTCTTAATATTGTCCTTTACTTTTTGAGACTATTAGTACATAAATTCACCCTTTCAATTTCTTCCTACAAACCTCATATTTCACTCCCTGATGTCTTTCAAATCTGTGGCCTCTTTTTCTATCATTAATTGTTAGTGTTAATTCTCTGTCAATTATTTTCTGTTTTTTAACTTTTTATTCATTCTTCTCTCATATATTACATTCTGATTGCAGTTTCATCTCTCTTCCCAGTACCCCTTTAAGTCCTCTTCCCCTTTATCCTTTCCTCCTCCATTTCTCTTAAAAGTCGGCCTCCCATGGATATCAACCATACATGCCATATCAAGTTGCAGTAAGAGGAGACACCTTCCCTGTATTGAAGATGTTCGTTGTAGGCAAAATTTTTTTGCAACCTACTTTTAATAAGAGTCATCCTCTCCTCTATTCCACCACCCAGCATACATAGTAGAAGAGAAAAGTTATTAGGATATGGGAGAAGTGGACCTGTTCAGCAATAGTTCTTTTGGGACAAGCTCCATCTTCTTTGGCAGCAGTTCAGATTTGTACCAAACATGAAATACAACTTAGCAGCTGCAGACCAGCCTTCTGGGAAGGCAGAGAACACACAGGAACTGGCAGCTATAGTCCAGTCCTTTCAGTAATCAGACATGAGGCACAAACCAGTAGCTGTCCTCCAGTCCTGAAGGAACCATTAGGCTTGCCAACTGGCCTGAGGTGAGGCCCAGAAATAGCAAACTGCCTCCGGCTCCTCAGGAGGAGTTCTTGGGTGAGTTTCTCTCAATGACAGCTTAGCAATGAATAGTCATGTAGGGTCACATTTATATTCATCAAACATCCTTTAACCTGTCTGCTATATCAAAACATCCTTTCACCTGTGTCTGCTTCAGGACATTGTTTCACGCATTTGCTTTAGCAAGACATCCTTTCACTTGTGTGCCCCAGCAATACATCATTTGGTATAACTAACTTTCCAAAGAAATTAGAAGTTTCCACTTTCAGTCCATTGTTTTTGTTTACACACTATGATCTTCACACTTGTTCTGAACATTATACTAGAATCTTGCCACTTACTTTATTCAAGAAATTATAATTTTTCTGTCTCTATTAAAATCTGCTGACTTAAACGATATCATAATACTCTGACTTTCTTAATGTCATATAACTATTATTATCTGACATGCTCCTCTATGTTCATAGCAGCCTTATTTATAATATCCAGAAGCCTGAACAACCCAGATGTCCCTAAACAGAAGAACGGATACAGAAAATGTGGTACATTTACACAATGGAGTACTATTAGGTATTAAAAATGATATCTTCATGACATTCACAGGCAAATGGATGGAAGTAGAAAATACCATCCTAAATAAAATAACCCAGACACAAAAGAACATACATGGTATGTACTCACTGAGAACTGGATATTAGCCTAAAAGCTCACAATCCCCATCATGGGCACCCACAGCCCATATGGAGTGTAGGAGGAAGGAAGAACAGGGAAGAACAAGGACAAAGATGGAGCAGAGACTGAAGAAGGGTCATCTGGGAAGTGCCCCACCTGGGGATCCATCCTGTCTGCAGACACCAAACCTGACCCTGTTGCTGTTGCAAGGGGCTCTTGCTGACAGGAAGCTGGTATAGCTGTTCTTTTGGGAGAATCATGATTTAAAATAAAATCTGACACTCGTCTTTTAGGGAAGTTTCATAATGAGTTGTGCTAAAGCTCAGGTAGGCCCCTTCCACTGAATGCCATTCATTGAACAAAAATATAAAACCTTCTATGTGTCAGCCATTTGTTAAACACTGAATAAAAGAGTGAACAGGATGAAATAGATATTGATCTTTACAGAAATTTTATTTTCAAATAAGGAAAAATAATAAATAACAACCCAAACTTCATGTATTAATGAATTCAAGCAGGAAATAAAACAGGTTAAATTCATCAAGAGACACTGGACACACTTGAGGCCTCAGCAAATGGGAGAGAACACCTGCAGAGACCACCTCCAGTAGGTAAGTACGCCCCCCAACCCCGTCACCAAAATTCCATTGTGTGTATGAACTAAATTTTCATTATCCATTCATCAGCTGGTGAGCATCTGAGTTAAATCCACTTCCAGGTCATGGTGACTAGAGTAATTTGCACCTTCCCGATACATCATGATGTTGGACACTTTTTAAAGTGTTTTTTTAGTCACTGATATTTTTCTTTTGATAACTCTATGTTCAGCCCCATATCATATCTATTATTCTATAAGCTAATTATCTCAGATGTGTGGCTGACCAATTTTCTTCCAATCCTGTAGGCTGCCTCTTCATACAGTTGACGGTTTCCTTTGCTGCAATTAAATTTAAAGTATTTTAAATATAATTTTATTTCAAAAACACATCAATGTGTATTATATAAAGAACCAACCTAAAACAATAATATATCTAAACATCTAATTTCTACCTATCTCTTCCTGTCCCTATCTAAAAAAATGCAAAATGTAGTTTTTCTAGATTCTTAAATAGAAGCTATAGATATGTATCTATTTATAGATAAATATATGGAATACATATATTCTATTCTTTCTGGTTAAATATGGCAAACTGTACTAAAATTTCATTCCATTTTATTTTCCTTGTTTAATTTGATAATACCTATCCCCCAATATGGCTATATTATATAAATGGACTTTTCATTTTATAGCCTTAAAGATTTTTATTATAGAGACATACTTTACCAAATTAGTCCCATACTGATAGATACATGGGTCACTGTGGATTCATATAACTGTTTCCATTATTAATATGTGAACATATACTTATAAATATATCTTTTGTTGTTTAAAATATGTAATTTGGCAAAGTAATAAAAACAAGCCTACTCAAACGAAGTGTATATACAAGAACTTTTGCTGAATATTACAAATTGTTTGTGAAGCATTATATTTCTGTTGGTACTATACAAGTGTGTAAGACTTTGACATCCAACCAGTAGTGATTTGTCAACTATTTGATCCTAGACCATCTGAAAGGAGAGAAATAGTACATTGTGTTGCTGTTTTTTACTTTCATTGTCTTATTTTGTATCTTTTCATATGTTAAAGGACATTTACTTTTACATTCTATAAATTATTGTATTCATAAGTATTCTTCATTTTCCTTTGGAGTTGATCATCTCTATTTTTATTTTTAAATTTACTTTGGATAATTTCCAGAATGGTTACAGTTGTTCCAGAATGGACTACAATTGAATTTAGAAAACATTTATGATCAGATTGCTGACATTTCAAAATGATTTATAATTAAACTGAATGTTGCTTTAGTGTTTCCAGTACATATAATATATTTCTTCTTTCTCTGCACTGTTCTCTCTTCTTTTGACAGTTGGCCATATTCTATTTCATCAAATCTTTCTCTGATTTATCACTTTGTCTGTCACTTAGTTAGACATCACTTTATAACAAGGGTGCATCCTTCTACAAACTAAATTTTCCTACATTGTTTGGAATTAAAGGTGTGTGCTAAGGGCTGAGCCACACCACAACTAGGAACAGGTTGGTTTTTTATTTTGTTTTGTTTTTCATTAAGTAACACAATCTCAGGATTCACAGTGTGATCAAATATACTACAACAGTCTATATTATCTTTCAGTATGTGTAAGGTTTTGCTTTCACATTAAAACTTTTAATTTATTTTAAATATTGCAAAACATAAACCATAATGAAGAAAGGCAATTGTTTTCATTTGACTATTCATATTCTCTTTTACCATTCAAGCAGACAAACATTTTTCTCATGTTGTAAAATGCTCAGTATTGTAGGTTGTTTGGTCTTCATTCATATATTTTTTCACAAAGATTTTTCTCATGATGTTTTAGTCAAAGAAGCAGTACTATTTATCCCTTGTCTTCTCAAATGTACTTTACAAAACACTTTTCTAGATCCATGAAAAAATTTCCAATATTTTAAAGTTCTCCTATAATTTTGGTATATTAAGATACAAGTAATATGTTTTAGTAATATTATATACTTCATTTAAGAGTATGAACTATGTTATTTCATTGTGGTTGCTCAGTTGTGTTTTTATGTTTTTAAGAATATTTTAGAAATTTTCTTATATAATGTTTTGCACATTTTCTCTTAATATTTATATTTAGTGTCAGAATCAGCTCTCCTCTTTTCACTATTTTCCAGACAACCTAGATAAAATGTCTGAAGATTCATGCTTTTGTGTGCATATATTAGAAAGTACTAATATTTCAATTTTATTTTATTTTATAATAGACACACATTGATTCTTTTTGAACTTCCTGTTAATCATATTATCATCAAGTAAGAATGAATTTATTTCTTCCTTTTCAGCTCTCAGTCTTTAATTGTATAATTATCTAATTTCATTGCTAATAATTTCAGCTCAATGATGGAAAGATCTGGTTAGAGTGTATGCCTTTAATTTTTCTCTTACTTCATAGGCAAACTTCCTTTATGTTTCAGTTTAAAATTATATCAGATTTGGGGTTGTTATAGCTGCAATTCATCCTATTAATGACATATAATAAATTATTTTCATTAAATATTTAAAGGTAAAATCAATTATGTAAATATAAATCTTTATGAAACAGGTGTCTAATGATGTAGTCCCACCCAGCTGGCAAAGACGTCACTACATGGTCCAGGTTGACTATAATGCCTGCCTCAGCCTCCTGAATGTTGAGATTAAGGTGTATGCCATTGAGACCAATTTTAATAATCTATTTTAACAGGTTTTAAGTGAGTATATTTTATCAGCTTATATTCCAAAAATTACTCTCACACACAAATATACACACACACATAGACACAAACACACACACACACATATAAACACAAACACACACACTCTACTCTCTTATTGGCATCAAGATGATATCTAATATATATACTGGGAAAATGGGATTAGTAATTATAGTTTTAATGTTTTAAAATATGTTGTTTATTTTCTCCAAAGGAGTTTTTGAGGTTTTAAAAATAAGATAGAGATATTAGTTTTTCTAATCTTGTATACATCAAAGTCATAGTCCACACTACAATGTCCACTACATGTCCACACTACAATGGATTCTCAACAAATGATATATTAACAAGAAAAAGTTGGTGTACGGCATCATATGCACATCTCCTGTTTTGAATATTTATAAACATTTGCAAAATGATGTATTTTAATGAGATGCTTTTATTAACCTCTTACATTTTTGCATATATGTAATTGCATATATATGCATTATGGAAATGTAAGTTACATATAATAAGAGTTATCTATATACAGCTTAGTATATTTGTAGACTTGTGCAATCAAGTTTAAAGTTTGAAACTGTTTTTCTCCTGTCAGAAACCTCACACCAGTTAGCACATATTTCCTCTTATACCCTAAATCCTTGAAACAATCATCTTCATTTTGTTTCTACAGATTTGTGTATTGTAGGCATGTGATATAAATGTAGTGACACAAGATGCAATCATTGTGATGCTTCCTTCACTTGGCAAAGTGTTTTCAAGTCTCATCCATGTGTTACATTCATCAGTACTTTATTTCTTTGATTGCCAAATATCATTTCATTGTAAGTACACAGGACACTGATGTGTCCATCCATCAAGCAATTAAAATGTGGTTTGTCTCAATTCTTTGACTATTAGTTATTAATAATGTTTTTGGAATATTCATGGGTAAATTTGGTTCATGTTTTCACTTTTTAGAAGTTATATCACTGTTTCTCTGTCTCTCTGTCTCTGTATCTCTGTCTTTATATATATGTAAAATTGCTAGATTATAAGATTGCTCCATATTTGACATTCTAAGGAGCAGTAAAATGTTTTTCAAAGAGACACTTTCATTTTCAGTTCCAGTAGCAACACAGAAATGTCCTCGCTTTTTTTTTATTCCTCTCTCTTACTGGGATCAGGATGGCATTTAATTGAGGCTTATGTTTATTTATGACTTATGCCATCAGTTAATCATGTTGCAGATATGTTCATGAATCTCCTGACCACTTGTGTTCATTCTTTGGAGAAAACAGGAGCTGTTATCTTTCTTTGGTCTAGTGTTATAAGAGTCTGTTGTTCTAGTTCTCAATCCCTCATTGTAGAGATTATTTGCTGATATTTCTTTCTGTGTATTTGTTGTTGTTTTGTTTTCTTGAAAGAATCATTTACAATTCAGTTTGTAATTGGTATTAAGTTCAATTCTCTGTTCCTTGCTTGCTTTGATTTTTGATGACTTCACTAGGAAGGAATTGCCTAATCCAAAGTCATGAGATTTATCTTATTTCAAGGAGGAGTGGTACCTCAGACCTGCAATCTTAGCATCAAGAGGCTGATAAAATCCATCTCAAATCATACTTGAATTAAGAAAATAAAGTGTGAAAGGAAGAAAGGAAAAAAAGGGATATACATATTTCTTTTAGTGGTTCTATAGATTTAGAGTTTAGAATTGAGTCTATGATCTATGTTTTACTGAATGTTTTCTAAGTGTGAGAAAAACACCCCAGTTAGATTTGAATCCAGAGCCTTGCACATACTCCTCAACCATTCTGCCATCAAGCTACAGCATTCATCACCCTCATCCTCTATTATTATTATTATTATTATTATTATTATTATACTACTACTTCTTCTTCTACTACTACTACCGTGAATACCCAGTAATTTTAGTGTCTTTAACAATAAAGCATTCCATTCTTTCCTACATGACTTGTCCTTGATTGGGGGGGGGGGATAATAAATTGATTGTTTTAAGCTCTCAATTCTGTTGTTTCAACCTATGTTTATCTTAATATGTGAATTTATTAAAGCTGTATACAATCAGTTTTCAAATCAAGAACTTAGAATTCTCCAACGTTATTCTCCCTTTTAAAAAGTATTTTCTCTGTTGCTAATCCCTCATATCCTTAGAACTGCTTTGCCTTCAGAATTTGAAATGAATGCACAATCCTAATTCTCATATTTGACTTATTAAGGACTTGCTCTTCAGTATATCTGATTCTACTGAGAAACTGTCATGAACTCTTGCTCCTCCCAGCTGCTTTCTAAAACACTATCTTAATTTTTACACCCTCATTTGCATCACCCAACTCTCAGATCACTGCCAAACAATGGCTGAAAGTGCAGGAGTCTTCCTAACTCCCTGACTTCAATGAGAATTATTTTGAAGGCATACTGTTAATTATGGCGATAGCTATTAATTTTAAATAAGGCTCTTGATCAAACTCTTCCTGATTCACAAAGATCTTTTGATCAGGAATGCATTTAGGGTCTGCTTAAATATCTTCGTCTTCATTTTCCTAACTATGAAACTAGGGAATGAGGCAAAATTGAATTAGTGTCCAGTTGAATAAATGCTGGCTTTGTGGTTCAAGACAATTCGTTTCTTTTTTTCCTTGGCTTTTTAAAAGTAACTCTGAGACACTGGATCTGTTAATTGATGTTTCCATGCTCAAATTTCTTATTGATGAAACATATGGATAATTATATTTATCCCCATGGTGGTTTTGCTAGTAGAGTTAATATATGCAAATAGTTATATAAGATAAACAATGAAGAGATAACGGATTTTGTTTCTTTTTGATACCTACAAAGTATTACATCTTTAAAATGCACCGGCAGCTCTGTGTTTTTTTGCTTTGTTTTGTCAGTCTTGTCATAATTACATGAGAAGCTGGACTGATAGCAATTATGTCCTAACTTGAATAGAAAGGAAGTTTCAATTTCAGTTTGTGTACAAATACATGTATTTTTACACATATATGTATTAGTATGTGAGAGCAAAATCTTGTACAAGATATAAATAAAATGATCTAGATGTGAGTTGGGACTCCCTCTTAATACCTAGCTATCAGAATCAGAGTCCTGTGTGAAGTGATAGGGGTAAAATAGGCATTATTGATCCTACCCATCTGTGGACCCTACCAACTACAATACTCTCATTAAAATGTGTTCACGACCTGGAAAAATGGCTCAGAAGTTAAAAGCACTGATTGCTTTCCAGAAGGTCCTGTGTTCAATTCCTAGCAATCACATGATGGCTCACAACCATCTCTAATGAGATCTTGTGCCCTCTTCTGGCTGGGCAGGCAGAACATTGTATACATAATAAATAGATCTTTTAAAAAATGTGTTCACCACTACAATCACGGCACAACTGTTATGGGAATAAGCTCTCTGGGATCTGGAGCCTTCTTTACAAAAAGTAATTCATGCCTGGTATTGTAATCCTGATTGCAAAGTCATGGCTGAGAAGGTCTTAGATCCTAAAGGGAAAATTATTACTGCTAATTAACTAAATTAGTATGGTGACAAACTGACTTCTACACATTTATATTTATGTCCCTAGTCTTAATTCTTCTCTTCATCTAAATCAGAAAAGCTTCTCTTTGTCATGGATTGTAGTGAATGCCAGACTCATGGCTGCTCAAGATGCTGAAAATAAGAGAAGGTTGGGTGCTCAACTTTAAAAGAGCCATTTATACCACTGTATGTAAGCATATTGTTATTGTTTTGTTTTTATTTTATATTTATGTTTTTCTTTTCTTTTTCTGAGGGGAGCTTGCAAGGTCAATATGGAGGGACAGGGAGATGAGTGGGATTGGGATGCATGATGTGAAATTCACAAAGAATCAATACAATGCTTTAAATACGAGAGAGAGAGAGAGAGAGAGAGAGAGAGAGAGAGAGAGAGAGAGAGAGAGAGAGTAAACAGAATATACAAGGTTTAGGAAGTATGCAACACTCAAAAGTCCCAGGAAGCTCTTGAGATTTACAAGATTCAGACAGACCCTCCCTAGTGTTATATAGGCAGTAAAATGCTAAGGAGACATTCTGAGTTGCTGAGTTGTCTGCAAGTCATGTCAGGAGCCCAAGTGTATAGCTTCTATGAATATTCTGGGCTGGGCTTTTGGTAATACTGGTGCCATTAAGTAATCCATGCTCCTGAAAATAACCTCTGACCTACACTTTTGTAAATAACCCTATTAAACTCACAGGTTCACTAAGCTACACATAAATGGGATCATTTCACTGGACTGTTGTTGGTTCCTGATCTGGGGTGAATAGACATTTGTTAATGTCTCTCTAGGGACAGTGATAACAGAAGAAATAGTAATGATAACTAATTTAATCTTTGGCAAAAAAATGTCTCTACCTAGTCTGCAACATAGTTGTGACTTGTTCATCTATTTTTACAGCCTTTCACATATTCAGCTCTTAAAATCAATAACCATATGCTATAAACATAATGACCCACATGCTTGTGTCCCATATCTCTCACTAGATGAATCATCCTTGGGTCAATCACTGTGAGATATTCAAATTAGTATCGTTTATATATGTGGATCGTGACATAGGTATGAAGGTGTGACTAAATAGTTCTGTATGTGACAGGATGAAAAACTGGATGAACCAATAAGTTAACAGTGTCATAAACCACTCTTCTATCTGTACTGGTTACTTTTGCATCACTGTGAAAAAAACAAAGGAAGAAAAACTTATGCTATGTCATAGTTTCCAAGAGTGTCAGCCCATCCCAGTGAGGAAGGCCTGAGGTGCTTAGGAGATGAGAATTTCCAGTGAAGACGCCCTACGTTACTGCAGATCAAGAAGTAGAGAGCCTGGTTGTAATCTGCAGAGGCTCCTCTCTACAGACCCAGTGCTTACCAGTGAAGTCCTCACACGTGAAGGCTTCAACACAGTTGTTCAAATTAGCCCCATAAGCTGAGGAGAAAAGAACCAGAACATGAGCAGGTGGGAGGTATTTCAACTTTTAAGTTTATATTTAAAATATAGCACTGCTTTTACTGGTGCATATCCATTTCTATGATGTAAACATGAAGGAAAAATCTCACATGGCATTGCAATGATGATTAGGTACTCAAGGAGCCACATTGTCCAATAGTATGTAGCGCTATTATGGTATCCTCTAAATGATATGCCGTCTAAGCACTTCAATATGGACTGGTTTTTAAAAGCCATCTGATCATGCTATGCTTGATGAACTGTACAAACACTGAAACATGATGTATTGTCTATTGTGTTTGTGTTTAGTTTTATTAGAGTTAGGTAGCTCTTATTCCTAGAAAATTCACAGCTTAGTGGTCCATCTCGTGCAACTAGTTCACAGACAGAATTGTGCAAGAGTCTCTTCAGGTTCCATAGGAAAACTGATTATTGGAGCCCTGCTGTTCATTCTCTTTTCCCCCAGACACCTAAGTGCCCTCAGATCCCAGCACAGTTTATCCTAAAGCATGTTCATCAGTGCGTTTACAGAGGTTCTAATTAATTCTTTGTAATTGCATACTATTTTTCCCCTCCGTTTCTCACCGCTGTCCCTGCCATGGAAACAAGATGTTCCACCTCTGGAGGCTGCCCTGGTAAAAGCCTATTAATAAATAATTAAGTTTGGAGGTTCCTGCAGTGGTGAGTCATGACAGGAGATCATGTGGGAGCCATCTCCATGGCAACTTACCAACAGGAACTGAGCTGCTCTGTTTCTCTTCTTTGCTTGATATGATTGGGGCAAAAACACAGATTAAAGAGACTCTTTCTTTTTGTGTCTCCCTCCTGGTATTTTTCTTTCTTTTGAAAACATCTGCCATTGCCGTTCGAAAAGCAACACACACACACACACACACACACAAACACACAATGTATGGCAATGTGATGAATGTCATTGATATCGGTGAAAAAGCCTCCTCCCTCCCTTCTCCATCCCTAGCTCATATCCTCTTCTGGACGGGTTTCTGACCTCAACCAAGCCCTATCAACATGCCTAGAATTGGTTGTTGGAATGAGAATGCCCTGCCACCCCCCCCCCCATAGGCTCATGTGTTTACGCACTTCAATGCTAGTTGATAGCACTCCTTGGGGAACTGACGGACATTCTAGTTATGTGGAGCCTTATTAAATCCAGTTTGCCTCATTGGCTCCCTCTGTGTTCAGATATAATCTCTGAGCTTCCTGCTCTGACCCCTCTGCCATGCTTCTCCTGAATTATCTATCTAGATTCATAATTCTAAATTATCTCTTTCTTCTACAAATTGACATTGGAAATGATATTTTATAACAGCAACTGTAAGTAACTAGTACACATCCTTTGTGTGATGCGCTCAGCAGGTATTGCTGTGTGCTATGCCTCTGGCTACCTCCTTACAGTTTCTCACTAATTTGTATGGTTCTCTCAAATTCATCTCTGTACTCGACGTAACAATGTTTGGAATGAGAAAAAGCACCTGGGTTTGAGGATGAAACAGATTTGGCCAGTGAGAGAAATCAGGAAGATGAGAGACTAAGAGGACAGGCAGGGCAAAAGACGATGGCAGCTATCTCTGCTCTGTTGCTTTCAAATCTAGGTGGTCGTTGAAGATGCTGATTCTCTCCATAGCTAGATTTTAGCTTGTCAAGTAGCCGTACTTCATCCTGAAGTGCCCTACCACTATGCTTTTGGTTTCTGAGCCCTGACCATTCCTATGTAAGGAGTATTTTCACCAAAAACTCTTAATTTGACCAAACTCTGTCTTCCTACTAGACCTTAACTCACACTATACTACACATTGATTCTGTTTGCAGAACAATGGTACTCATATATGTTATCTGTTACGGTTTGCTAACATGGAGATTGAAATGATAGTTTTAGGGCTATCTGGAAGGTCAGCTGAGGTCGGTCAGGATATGAATATTATTTCGGGGCAGCTACAACTCCCGTTATTGTCCCATCCCACCTTGCAGTGCCACCACTCACAACAATATCTTTCATGAAGCATTTTAATCATAGTGGTTTATCACACACTTGACAACTCTCCCAGAAGTTTCTCCCATACTGCTCTAACTTCTAGAGTCATAATCATAGGCAGTGGTTAGCGGTATCCTAACAAGGCAACTCTGCAGTATGAAATAGCCATGTTACCATTTGGAAATATGTTTATATGAGAAATACTGGAAGATGTGGCAAATCCCAAATAAATCAATGCCCCCTGAGCAGGACAATTGTCATAGTAGAAGTTTTCAGCCCCATCCTAGGAAGAAAAAAACAGCTCCTCACAGCTAAATTTTCTTCTGACTCCTGTTTCTTGATTCTTCTGAGATAAGGGGTTTATAGACACAGTCGATTTTCTGCCCTGACCTCTACACATCACTTTTATATTATTTGTGTCATATCAGCATGTGTAAATCCGACAGGAAAAGACAACTCAAAGAAAAAGATGCCTTCCAGAAGAACCAAGCTTTTCTTTTCCTTTTCTATCTCCAAGACTATTTCATTCCCTGCTTTGGGAGGCAACTTCTTGTCTCCTCCTGCCATCTGGACTTTTTACTTTATCACCGAAGTCTTAGAAACTTATCAAGTGTGTTTTCTCTGCTGAGCACGACTTCCATCCAACCAATCTATCCTTTATTCACACATCTGCACTTCTGTCTAATTCATTCTCCCATCTTGGTGTTATCAGTGATTTCTGAGATCTTCTATTGGCTTCCCATCTTTGTTGGGAACTCTGTGCTCTACCTACAAGCAGCTTGACGGATGGATTTCACTTAAAGTAATGGGCCTCTACCCTAGATAAATGCTTAGGAGCAGCAGATGAAATTTTACTTCCCCTGAAATGCAATGGATGTAAATCAGATGAATTGGCTCCCAACCCTGGGAACATCCTGAATTTATTTCCTGCCTAAGTCACAGGGAAGGACTTTCAGGTTGACTTTTGGCAGGTAAAGTGGCTGAGACCAGCCATTTGTCACCAATATGAGAAACAGAGCAGGTTGATAATCTTGACAACTAGGCTGTGCTTTGCTTTCCAGTAAAGAAAATTCCAGTAACTTGGCTGCTTTATCAAATTACCTCCTCCACACTATACGAAAGGTTCCATATGTGAGCACAGGAAATACAAGGGGCTCTTTTTCTTCTGTTCCTCCAGGAATAAAGCAAGGCCATGTTACTGTGGTGTCTTCTATAAATTCTGAAATTTTAAACAAGAAATTTCACAGATAGCCACCAGCTTTAAATTCTTTTAAAGGTCATTAAACCTACTTTCATAACAAGTGAAATCACATTAAGGTGATTTTGCAACTAAAAGTAGAAAAGCAGCTAGTAACATAAATAATTATAACTACTATTAATAGAGGCCCCTAACTAGAAATGTTGACATGAACATCAATGGATGATTGGTTAAACAAACTGTGATTGTATCCTATATGAAATATGAAATCTATTCAGTATCAAGTCAACAGCTATTTATGTGAAATAGTGAATGAATCCAAAAGTAATTTTGCTGAGAGAAGCCAGATAGAAAAGGTACTGTTGGTATAACTTCATGTGGATGATATTCTAGAATGTGCAAATGGTTTGCTAGAGCCAGAAAGAAGATTGGCCATTGCCTGAGGCTGGGCTGGCTTGGAGTGAAGCCATGCACATGAAGAGTGGCAGGAGAGGAGAGGTGGGATCTGGAGTACATGGACCCATTATCTTTCATGTGCTGTTGGCTTCACAGTTGCATGCATGTGCCAAACTTCACCATGCTGTGTGGTTCAGAGACGTGCAGTTTGCGAAGATTAATTATGTCTCAATTGAGAACAATTTCAAGCCAAGATTTATAGTTAGAATACCTACATTTAAACTTTTGCTCAAAACTCCTAAAGCATGTGATGCTGGCAATTCGCCAAACTTCTTTATTTGTGTCTGTGTTTCCTTGATTGTGAGGTAATAAAACGATCTTAAGGTGTAGAGGTTATGTGAATCTGAACTTGTTAATCATGTGAAACCCTTGGAACAATATCTAGTATGTAGTAAGTACTTTATGATGTCAGTTACTTTCATATCTGTTATGTGCCTGGAATTTCCAACTCACCTAACCTCCAAATAATCCAGTAATGTACTTGATGCTTATCATATACACTCACAACTGACTTCTTCTGTCATAGAGGAAATGATAAAGCTAAAATTGCTTTTATATATTGTCCTGCTGTCTCTCCAATAAGGAACAATGCAGACCAAGAGTAAGAATAGTCCTCATGTAGTCTCTGTGGTAGTAACAGGACCAGGTAGAAAGAGAATCAGGAAAAGAAGGATCTAAAGTAGATTCCTGTCCTCTCAGTTTTTATACTCTCACCCCTGAAAAATCAGTTACTGCATTTCAGAGGATGTGCATTTTCTGTAAAATCTACAACACCTTACATTTCAGTAACTCTTTTTACTTCCATATGTTAGGCTTATATGTCTTACAGCTTCTGCTTCTTTTTTTTTTTTAATTTTATTTATTTAGTTATTTAAATCACATTGTAATTTACTTATTTACACAGAGGTTATAAACACAAAAAGGCAGGATGTGGGGAAGGGAATGGCGGCACCGGAGCATAGGTGTTCAGGGGGAGTACAGATACCTTTCAGAACAGGGTATCAGCTGGGTGTAGGTTCAGGAGACAGGTCACTATGGCTCTGCCTATGATTCACTTGTCCTTATCTAAGTTGGTACTGTCCACCAAGGCTGTCTATTTATAAGACCTATGACTACTAGGTCTGGTAAATTTCCACAGAACCTGCCTGTTTACAATAGCTTATAGCCTTCTGTTTTCAGTGTTTTTCACAGAGACCCAAGACTTTGTGTTAGCATATATGTATGTCAGGCCTATTGCTAATTTTAGGCCTATGGCTGATCTTAGGCCTTTAGTGTATATGCAGGACTGCTCCTGACATCTCCTCCCTTCTCTAACTATAGAAGGGCCTTGGCGATTCTATTCTTGCAAAGGCGGGATAGAGGCCTGACCTCCAATAATTGAAGGGGACCTTGTAATGGCTCTGGTCCTCCTTTCGTTGTCCAGTGAGGCATGAGGGCCATACCCATCCCGATGTCTTTTTCCTGAAGAGGGGATACTTTTGACATCAACCCCTATGCAGTCAGGCTTGTCCCTCAGGGAACCCAGATAGATATTTTTAAGTTTTATTTATATTCCCTTGCAGTGCTTAGCTTCGCAGCACTAAGCAAGAATTTCAGATCGCCAGACAGAGAGGGTTCTGGGTAGCCCCTCTCTGCTTGGTCTAGGGGTGGAAGTCTCCTCTTTTAGGTTGGTTTTGCTACCAAATTATCTATCTGTTGTATCACAAAGTTAGCCTATTTAAGGCCCGGGACCAAAAGAATCAGCAAAAATAACCCAATTAATGGTCCCAAGATGGGAGGAAGTAGGGTTGACAACCATTGGAGAGGTTGAAAAACAGTCCTTGTACCAGCTCTCATCTTTCTCATTTCTCTTTCTCTTCTCTTTCTCTCTCTGTCTTTTCTCTGAGCCTTCTCTGACCTAGTTCTCCCACATCAAGTCCTGAACTCCCCATATCACGAGGAGAGCAGGAGTCAGATCTGCCAGCTTCTGCTTCTTATAAAAAGGTAAAATAACAAGGTTCTATGATGAAGGTGGAAGTTCAGAACGGTGAAAAATTGTCTTTCAATGATAGTAGGTTAAAGTAGTTTCAGACAGAGTGATATGGTAGTCCTCTGTTTAGTTTATTTTGCTTCATGGTCTGGGAGTCCTTTACTGGCTAGGCTTCATTCCATGTTCCCATCTTTACTCTGTTATTGGGACTCTGCCACTTTGTCTAAATTGTGGCTAGTTTTAAAGAAGGTGCTGGAGGTGCTCAACAGCCTCATCTACTTCAGATGATTTCACCAGTGAACTCTGTTGGGACATGAGCTTAGAGAGTGTGAAGCTGTAAAGCATGGGCATGCCTGTCTCTTTGGTACAGCTCACATGAGTCCAAAGGCTCTGACAGGTATCACGTCTACGGAAAACTGACCATAAGCATGTTTCTCACCAGAATGTCCAAAATACTAAAATACTATGTAAGTAGACCATTACACTAAGAGATGAAGACAATGGAATTATTTATGCTACTATTTGACACATCAAGCCAAGAGAAGTTGCAGAGTATAAAATAAAGTCAATGATTTAGATGTTGAACATCTTGAAATCCCAGAAGAGTAAACTACTTCATAAAGATACCTTCTGGTGAATCTGCACATATATGCTGAGACTTTAATCATATTGGAGATGCACTGTAAAAGTTAAGTTTTCTGCAAATAGTGAATTTGAAAATAGGAATATTACATTTTCCCAAAAAGGAATGTTGATACAGAGAAGAGAGCAGTTACCATAGGGATGAAGGAACAAGTTCAAGTAGCTTTTTCTTCACAAAAGATACTCCACTCTGACCCAACAGCATTCAGTATGTCTGCAGTGGGACCCTTGCTGTAGAGTATAAAATTGCTGAGGTCACTTCAAAACTTAAATAGATCAGTTAAAGTACCATGTGGCTCCGAAGATCAAAAATGAAGAAGAGTCTTTAAACATTGATAGAATCTGAGAACACGAAGCCCTTGAGGACTGCTTTTGAAATGCCAGCATTTTCTGAAGTCTTTTCTGTTACCAGATTTGTACCTTAGTATATATGTAGATACCTTCTGTAAATAACTTATTTATTCCTTTCTCTCAGTTCTCTAAAACTTGTTTTAAAAATCCAAAGTAAAAATTTATCTTGTTAAAATAAACATTTCAGCCTTAGAAATATTGATGGGTTTTTAGAACCAACAGTTCTTGATTCTAAATACAGTTTAAAAATATTTTTTTCAATTTAAATAAAGTTAATTTTGAGAGAAAATGAATAATGTTTGTTAGTATTTAACATTGACTAAAGTTCACCTACAAGGCTACCTGCCTCACATAAATGATGAAAGAATAAAGACAGCATTAAAGACATAGCTCATTAATAACTACAAACACCATTCAATAGATAGCTTAGGGGCCCTAAGCTATTGACCTAGACACCATTGCATTTGGAACTGAGAGTCTCAATATCTGAGTCCATCTTGGGCATCACATAGTTGAGTGCCTTTGAAAACATTGTATGATATCTACAGGACCCAGTTTCTTCAGTTAGAGAATAACTTTTTGTTTCCTGGGGGGATGGCTGGTAGGTAATGATGTTTCTAAGGAGTCAGACTCTGTTCTTATGGTGCCTTGCACTGCTCCTTTCCCATTAAGTTCATTAGATTCTCTTCAAGAGACAAGTTGGAAATGAAAAGAACAAGATGAGGACACGGGAAGGGGACCACTGAGATAAATGATGTCAGATACATTAGACCTATATAATACCTTACGTTCCTTCAAGGCTGCATATTCTCTTTTCTAAGCTAGATCACTGTAACTACTGGAAGCACTCTTCACAAGTCTTATTCTCCAGATATTTATTCACTCCTGTTGTTTTGTTCTAGTCTTCTAAAATTTTCTTAAGCACACACTATTAATAAAAAAGAATGAAACTGGCTTGCAGAAGAGTCTGAGAGTGATGATCTACTACACCAACTATAGCCACAGAGAGTCTACAGGACCCAAGAGTAGAGGCTTGAGAAGAATACCCAAGTGACAGGATCCATCTAAATGCACAAACCTAACACTCACTACAGGTTTCTTGTGGCCTTAGATGTTTCATCTGCTCATCTACCTTTATAACAGAAACCATTTACATACTTTTCCAAGCAGGTAGGGCTCTTAGCAAAGGTTTTCATGCCAGTAGGGAGAGATGGCCCATTACTTTCTATATTTATTTAGAAGAATTTCAGTATGTAAAGAATAATGTAACTTCAGAATGACTCTCACAATGGTGTCCACAGACTGCAGCCTATTACACACACAACCCGCCCCCCACTCCTTGCGTCCATGTGTACCTCTTTGTTGAAACACACATGATTAAAAACCATATTGCCCTCAAAGCCTATGATATTTACTAACTGTCCCTGTCTGAACAAAGCTCATCAACCTCAGACCTGAAGGACAAGAGACTCATTCTGGTCATCAATGTTAATGTAAATGTGAAAGTATTAAAGGTTTTGCAAAAGAACAAATGGGTTTATTCTTGATGTTCTTAGCTAACCTTCGACATATTTGTTTTCTTGGAATCAAATTGAAGAAGAAAGTACAGGGTACATGGCTACAGAATCTTGGACCAGCACAGGCAACTGATCATTTGTGATTGCTGCAGTACAGCTCTATATTACATAATGCTTCTGCCTTCATGGTTATTAAATTCTGACCCAAACTCTCTCAAGTAGACGTAAAATAACGTCAATGTATTATCAATATTATCTAGGTTTTATAAATATGATGAGGGGGGATCTGAGGAGGCGAGTGACAGATCACTGCATTCTAATGGCTCTTAATAAGAGCTTTCCTACACCAAGAGGTTTTAACTTCGTGATCCATTAAATCTTCAACATTTTATGTGTCAGTAATTATTGTGGCCATTAAGCAATGAATATATAGACTTAGATAAACTATATGGGTTGCTGAAAGCTGAGCCATTACAGAATTTGTGTTTGGGTTGTCTATGTCTATAATTGCAGATACTTGGGAGGGTGGAGAAGAAGGATGTAATTTTGAGCAACTTAATAATGCTCTGTGTCAAAATCAAAATTTAAAGGTAAGGGGGCATGTACCAATGGAAGACCACTTCCATTGTACTTTACAATGTCCCTATGTTCCTTGTCCTGAAAAAAAAAATAAGAAATGGGCACTAAGTCAATAATCTAAACACTGATTTCATAATTTATTCTGTGTTCATATAAAAGGTCTAGCATATGTATTCTCTCCCATATACAAGCAGAAATTTAGGAAGACCTAGAATGCAAGGGACATAGGGAAAAAAAATTACATGTGGTTAAATATTGCTTTGGTTTATATTTAGAACTCAAAGAACAGAAACTAAGGTGAAATATACATAAATATAAATGCAAATACAAATATAAATGAGTATAATATTTATACATATATAAATACATACACATATTTATATTCTACACTAAATATATAATACAAATTATATATATAAATAACAACCGACAGTTGTTGATGCACAAAGACTTATTTCAGATACTTGAGGTCCCATACCTGCTCTCACCTGCCTTTTGGGTTGATGAAGATAGAACCATGTATTATAGTTATAGGGGTGGGGATGAGAATTCTCACCAGCAGGCAACTGATAATGTCTGCAAGACCCTAACACTACCTTATTCAATAATTGTGTGCCATCAATAACAGCCAAAAGGCATCAACATTGAATAATGGATTTTTTCTCAAGAGTAGTCAGTTACTAGACTCTGAGGGCCGCTATCTTATGTTTACCTTGTAAAGAACTTCATCAGCAGATTGAGAAATAATTTGTTACTAAAATCTTGACTACATGTCTGGAAACAAATAAACAATACTGAAACCCATATTATTGACTTTGTTTTGTGCAATTTAACCAATAGGCTAAACAATGGTTGATAGAACCTGGGAGAGAAAGATATAGCATTATGAAAGAGAACAGAGAAGGTCATGCCACATTTTCTGATTGGTATACAATTGAAAAGATGTAAATCAAAGTCAACTGTAATCTTTCAGGAATAGTTAAGTTTTAAGTGTCACGTGAGAAGCCAGGAAACACCATTAGGTAAAGTAGAACAGATTAATTATTTTAACAAGAACAAAACTTGTAGGTACATACACAAACATTGTGTGTCTTTGTATGTGTGTGTGTATGTTTGTATACAATATAATATACATTATATTACATATTTGGTATATATTAGAAATAAACCCTTATAGAAAAGTAGTCTCACAGTTTTATGGAAACTCCTGCCTGGCTATAGATGAAGAAAACAGAAGCAGCTCTCACCTAAACAGATAAGAGGAAGCAGTGATGGAGAAGGATGACAAGTGATGGCTTAACTGTCTAATGGGTTATAAAGAATGAAGTATATAGCCAAGACGCAGAGCAGTGAAAGTAAGGTCCAGACAAACTGAGACTCCAGAGAGCTTAACCTCTGTGAAAATATGTTCTCTTGCTGAAGCCTTTTCACTGCCACAGCTTCTGGCCTTAGGGAAAGCATAGTTGTATTGTTCCATGCTCCCTTTGGGAAAAGAAAACACGTGTGGCCTTTCCATCTGTAATTCCCTAAATGTGTCCTAGTTCTGATTTTGAGATCTCTGGCTGTGTTTCTCATGGCTTCTTTCTCCCAGAATGCACTATTTGCATTTTTTGTTAACTATTTTTTTCTTTTTATTTTCTCATTGTATTTCTAAACCCTCCAGGTTCACTCTACTAAGCAGTGCAGCATCCTTGTCAAATTTAATTAATACAGTGTGTTTCCCCTTCCACATCATTAGAAGATGCTGAGTAAGAAAGGGTCCTTGTTGCTGTCCTTCTGAAGGGCTGTCAATGCTGTTTCTTTCCCTCTCATGTAGCCACCCAACTCTCAACCCTTGCAATTTCTCAGCTCTAATTCCATTTAAATGCCCCAATAGGCTATCTTTCTGTGAAATACTGTATGTAATACATTAATGAAGTCAAGATTGGGAACGTGCACTGTATTATATTTGTCCTCTCATTTGATAATTAAACCCAATAATGAAGCTGAAATTTGTCTGGCAAGGTGCTTTCATTATTAGTGCTACAATTGACTTTATAATTTTCATTATTCATATTTAGATATATGTATACACACAGAGGGAAGAGAGATGGGGGATTTGTTATAATCTGAACACATTAAACTTGCTCTTAAAAAATTAAATTTAACTGTGAGGTTGCTGACTAAAGCCATAGTGTAGAAGAATTGTTCAGAATTTCTAGAATTACTCAGTAATTACTAGTGCTCAATAATAGTCAAAGCAGAGGTTAGAGTATCTTGACTGCTTGGTTCTCTGTTGGGTTTTATAGGACTGTATTAAAGAGGACTTGTACTGAATATCACTCCAATTGCCAATGCCAACCCAAAATCCATTGTGAAAATCAATGGTTTAAATGAAAGAATAGAGAAAGGCAAGAATCAACAAGGGCCTTACAGGGGTGAAGTGGCAAGTGAAAATGGGTTTTAGGAACAGGCTGGAGGAAGATTTTAGAGTGATTGCCATGAGTTATGGATTACTATATTGTTATAAGATTCTGACATAACACCAACTGGTGATTGCTAATGACATTTAAAGAGAGCTGATGCTGGCAGGTCATTTCCATGTCACCCAGTGAGCAATTAAGTACTGATCAGCCTCATCTTAGGATGCTTCAACATTCGTATGATAAAAATGGTGATATGTTGCATAGAAACCACACTTCACATTTTGAATTTTGGTCTTTTCTTGGGCTATCAATACACAATACAATATTTTCTCACTAATCCATCACAGCAATAAGCCACTGTTCCAAATCAGTAATATAACCAGAAGTAAACAACTGATAGAACTGTGCTACTGAGCCAACATGCTCTACAGGCAATGTACATTTATGGCATTTTTTTACTCAGTTTTCAATTCACAATGGGATTTGGCAAATGTTGTCCTATGAAATGTAAAGGAGCACCTATATTTTCTTCATGGGGTAGGAGAGTCTAGAACTGAAAGGATATTTGAAATAATTGATATCTCCTTGAAGATCTGTCATACACTCACAGTGAGAGTTCTCCAGGCATCAGCATTCTGAGAAGTGGAGCACAAACAAAGGGCTGGAAGGGAGTGGGTCCAAAGTGAAGTTGCAAATAGTACAAGGAGAGTGTCAAGTTTAAATTTGAAGAAGGGACTAAAGGCCAAGAGAACATGTATGCACTACCTGAAATGCTTTAGAAGGCAACACACGAACAACTGGAAACCACTTCAGAGCAAGGTAATAAAGATCTCTTTATGACTGAGATGACTCTGGAGGCAGATCACACTCTGGGAGTACTGTCTTAGAACTGGGGTCAGGACACACCAGAAAAAATACTTATAAAGAAAGGGATGCAGAGATAGTGTAGAACACTGAGGACCGGGGTTTGGATCCCCAGTACTCACATAAGTGTGAGGCAGATTTGCAGCTGCTTGTGTTCTCCGAACTCAGCAGATGTAGCTGGGATAACCAGAGCAAACCTGCTAGCCAGACTATCTAACTCATCTAACTCTTGGTTTAAATGGAAGAGCATGAACAACCCAAGTTGATGCCAAGAAGACACTGGCATCAACTTCTGGCCTCCACATGTACACACACACACACACAGACACACAGACACACACACACACACACAGAGACAGAGAGAGAGAGAGAGAGAAGAGAAGAGAGAGAGAGAGAGAGAGAGAGAGAGAGAAAGAGAGAGAGAGAGAGAAAGATGGATATGTGTATACACACACACACACATACATAAAATATACGACACAGCCAAACAAAATTATTCTTTGTAGTTTGTTCTAGTTTGCTTTCTATTTCTGTGCTATTACATCAACCACAAACAACTTGGAGAAGGAAAATGTTTACTTATACATCCCTGTCATAGTCATCATTGAGGGAAGCCAAGGCAAGAAACTCCATCAGCACAGAAACATAAAGGAAGGAACTAAAACAGAGAGTATGGAGCAATGATGCTTACACTTCATGGTTATATAACCCCAGACTACTTGCCCAGGGATGACACTGCCAACAGTGGGCTGGTCACTCCAACATCAATCATTATTCAAGAACTGCCATCATCCTCAGCAGCCCAACCTGATGGAAACAACTTTTTCAACTGTGCTTCCTTTTTCCTTTTCCAAGATGACTCTAACTTGTTGTCATGGTGGCAATAAATTAATCAGCATACAGTTCATGAGAAAGTCAAGTGTGGCCTAAGCTGATCAACAGTAAGGAAAAGTCACCATCACTCCTAAAGTTGACACAAAGTACCTTTTCAATGAAGAGTAAAGATGGAGGAAGCAGACGATAGAGCTGCTCCCCCAGCTCCATCATCTAGGCAGTCAGGGCTGCTGCTGCTGCGCTGCTGCTGCTGCTGCTGCTGCTGCTGCTGCTGCTGCGCACTACATAGAGAACACCAGAGGAAGTGGGTCTGGTGAGGTGAATATTAAATTGAATTGCAAATAAAATTAACCAGAGTTTTTTAAGGTTTTCTCATCCCAAACATTTACATAAATATCTCCAAATATTAACCTGAGACATTCACCCAGGATCTTATAAAGTAACAAGAAAATTGCATGGTGCTAATGAAATCCAGGAAGACTAATTTCTAAAGTTGTTTGTACCATTAACTCTACAACATGCTTTTGTTGAGAGGTTTCACAAATGTAAAACTCGGGAGAGGATTCTAGGAGAACTATGGAAGATGGAAGGTTTCAGTATTTGTAGTTCCAAGGGAGTTTGCTGTTGAATTTATTTAAATTCATTAAAAGTCTTACCCAGCTGTGAAGCCTGTGAGCTACAATAAGGACTAGCCTTGCAAGATATACCCACGGGCACACTGGTGTCATGGATGTTATGAGGATGACGAATTGCTTTGTGATTAGGCTTAAGGGCAACTCTACAGGAGGGCAAACATGCCTAGTACTGTGAATATGGTCAAGAACTCATGGTGGGGAGCTCAGAGACTCCAAGGTGAACCTAGTCCTATTATTCTACTAAGTAGATATAATATCAAACTACCCTCCAAATTCATAGCTCTCTATCCATAGAATAATGCTGGTCTCAGGCCTCATCAGAGAGGTCTGTTTATACAAAGGATAGTGGCTTGTGCAGAAACTCACAACTGGTCAAATACAGATAATAAGTGTCAGTGGAATGCTCATCAACAAATGAGACACTTATGTCAACCTCATTT
Organism: Mastomys natalensis; assembly: GCA_021653895.1. NCBI lineage: Eukaryota > Metazoa > Chordata > Mammalia > Rodentia > Muridae > Mastomys > Mastomys natalensis. The sequence goes on along the minus strand of JAJTUV010000364.1, from coordinate 747,335 downwards.
CAGGTCTCAGGTTCCACTGCAAAAGAAGTCCTAGAAAGACTGTAAGCGCCAGAGGTGCCAAAGTAAAACAATATCTTTTGTGCATGACAGAACCTCTGTATTCATGAAGTTACAGTAGCTCTGGTTGCCTTCACAAGACCTGCACAAGATCAAGTTAGTGAACATTCTACAGTGGAAGGGGTATGGAATTCATGAGACCTACTTTTAATGAAGGAGCTATTGGCAGTTAATGACTGACTTCTGGGAATGAGGAGTCTGTTTTCTTTAATTATGTGACACCTTGTAAATCTACCATGCTTCAGTAGAAGGCCCAGTCCTATGAGTATATGGGCAGCACAAATAGACTTAGTGAAAAATAACAGAATGTTAGGGGAGGTAGAGTGGAGAAGTGACCGATGGATCTGTGAGGAGTTAGGGACATAAACAGGAGGTGAATATCAAAATACATAGTACGAAGTTGTCAAGTAATTAATGAAATATTATATTTTAAATTTCTATCACATTATTTACTTGTATGTTTATGTATGTACAAATTGTCAGAGGACAATTGCTGAAGTATCTACTATGACTTTTTGGGTTGAGCTCCAGTCATCAGACCTTGTTGCAGGTTCTTTTGCCCACTGTTTCTCCAGGATTGTAAACATTTATTTAAACCTTGTACTTGAGCTAGAAGCATAGCTCAGTCGTAGGGTGTGTGTGCTTAGCATTCATGGAATCTTGTGATTGATCTCAAGGGCAATGATGCAGACATGTGCACACACACACACACACACACACACACAGGCACGCACACACACACACAAATACACACAGAGTTATCAACAAAATCAGTTACTATGCCATAGCATTATGCTGTAGGGACAAGAAAGAGAAAATACTCCAATCTCTACATCCTTAGTCATGTATTTCCCAACATAGCTGGTTTCTTTTGCTAAAGTGAATAATTAAAAACAAATAATAAAATAAATAAAATAAATAAAGCAGACACATAGCAACCTGCTTCTTCCCTCTCAACCTTGAAATCGTCCCTATTTCTCATTAACTTTTTATTTCTACCACAATTCCCCTCACAGTATTTGAAAAAATAAGATGCTTATTTTTGCACTACTGTTTAGGGTAAATTGTCAGTAAGAGGTTAAAAGAATGAAGACGCTGAGGTAGAAAATATGGAGAGTAGTCTGAGGAGAGTCAGCTGAGAGAGCATGGGGTATTCATTGGGCACACCTACTCCTCTCTTGTAAGATTCAGAGTCCTGTGGGAACAGGGCATTACTCACAAATGCCACATTATTCTCTGATCAGGAAAAACAAATGTTTATGAGTCGTCACCTCAGGGAGCAAGACAGAGCTGATTTTATGCAGGATTTTGATGAGTGTGCAGGATAGACTTCAAGCAGCATTGGAGTGTAGAGAGATGGGCTGAACTTTAGAGGCAGAAGCTCAGTCATGCAAAGAAGGCTGGTTCTGATTGGCTGACTTACAAAGATACTAAAGCGAAGATACTGCCAAAAGGCTATTTACAGAAGCGTAGTTCCACCATTGATTGCCTAGCTTTCAAAAAATTTGATTGTTTGAGCTCATTGTCATTGATCAGTGAAACATGTTTACCACCAGTTCCTAAGGTTTCTGTTCCCTTGGTCATGGGATTAATTTTCCCTAAAAGGGTTGAAACATTCACTCGTAAGAGTTAATTAGAACACAGTGTTCCAAAATCCACTGGTCATGAGGCACACAGAAGTATTTAGACTCTTTATTGACATTTTCTGGGACTTGGCTAGAACTAAGAAGGTATTGGCAGGGGTAAAGTATACACAAGAAATCATCTCTATTCAGCATGTCATGTAAGACCATTATTAGGCTATGCAGCTGATCATTCTAATTAAGTACATATTAATAAACAGAAGTCAAACCTGAAAAATAGTCAATCACACCATCTGATTTTTTTTTTTCAAAAGCCATCACTGCTTTTATTATTTAAACTCTTGGTGTTCTTTACTGCTGCTTTGCTTAGCTGTTTTAATAATTTGATATGTTCGAGTTGTAAAAATAGATTATCAAAGGAGGAAACCTTCTAGCACTGCTAGTTACTAATCCACATAAGGCAAGGGCATGCACAGAGCTGTGTGGATTATGAAGTCATAAGCAAGTCCCCAATTGTTTCATGATGGCTGCCCCAACTAAGCGACCTAACTAGAACTAGAAAGTCTCAGTTCTGTGCTACTGTCACCACCGTGCTGACCTCCTGTGATGATGATGGTAGCATCAGACTGTCCTATTCTCTTCAGTAAGCCTCTTCAGCCCTTCTCTAGCCCCATCTCTCACTGTCCAAAATAAGAAAAAGAAAATCATAACTTCTGCATCAGACTTATTTCTACATATGAAGACAAAAGTCCTGACAATTGTTGGATTTGGGCTACTTTTCCACCCCTTGAACAACTGACTTAGATTTTTACTTCAGATCCAACACAAAATGATCTCCATTGGCATAGAACTCTGCAAATCATAGAAATAGTTTGTGTGTGTGTGTGTGTGTGTGTGTGTGTGTGTGTGTCTGTGTGTGTCTGTGTGTTTTATTTTAACTTTTCAGTTGGCTGTTTTTATGCTAATGAAAAGATACAAACTTTATTATTTCTCATTTGTTCCAATTTGGTTATGGTCTCTGAAACTATCTGAGACAACTCCAGCAATTGGACTGTTGATTTAGTCAATTTGATGTGATCCGCCAGGAGACCAGATCAGCACTAAACCTTTGATGACCACTCAGCTCCTGTAGGTTGCTAAGATGATGCCACTAAGAGTGGCTTTTCTGGGATAAGGACACCACAGGAAGAACAATAGAGTCAAAAACTTGGAACTTTGGGGGCTCTCAGAGATTGAACCATCAACTAGAGTGAGCATGGGCTCAACCTATGTCCCATTCACATATGTAGCAGATCTGCAATTTGGTCTTCATTTGGGCCCCCATCAAATGGAGTGGGTGCTGTCCCTGGATCTGTTGTCTGACTGTGGATCACAGTCCCCAAACTGGGCTACCTTATCTTGCCTCAATGGGAGAGAATGCACCTAGTCCTGCAGTGACTTGATTTGCTAGGGCAGAGTGATACTCAGGGGGGTTTCCATCTTCTCAGAGAAGAAGGGGAAAGGAGAATGTAGGAGCAACTAAGGGTGGGAACTGGGAAGGGGAATGATATTGGGATATAAAGTGAATAAATAAATCAATAAATAATAAAAAAGACTGGCTCTTCTGTTGAGTGACATTGCAGGCATTCAGAAGCACACACTTGTGATGGTACAAGGAGGACATGACCATCATGCCTGTCTAGCTCAGTTCTCCTTTTACATAATTATGCATAGTAAGTATCACAGCTATAAAAATATGCCACAAAGGAGTTTATTAAATAACTTACTGTAGGGTTTTCTTTTTTTTTTGGTACATAACAACCAGGTAATTTTCAACAAAGTAAATCTATTTTTCAGCATCCTAAGACTAGGAAGTCCAAGAGCAGGTACCAAAAGGATCAAGAGATTCAGTGTCTGGTATAGGTTTATCTCTGCTTCAAAGTTGCTGTCTTCTTTGTCCTCCCATGGCAAAGAAGGCAAAAAAGCATTCCCACTACCCTTCCTCTCACATTTGCATGTGCTTTCATCTCACTATGTAGCCCAGGCTGGCCCCAGGCACCTGATATATTTTCCTGCTTCGATTTCTTAAATTTTTAGATTTCAAATGTGAGCCATCATGCCCAGCCCTCAAGCTCTTTTTCTAAGAGGACTAATTCCTTTAAGGAAAACAGAGCTTTTAGGACTTAATTGGGTTCCAAGACCAACCTCCTAAGACCATCGTACTGGGGACATAAGTTTGAACGTATAAGTCTGATGGTAAAGAGGACAAAACCTTCAAATTATAGCAACACGTTATGAATGAAAATGAAAGAAAAACATGGTAAAAATTCCAAACGGCTTCTCTATAACTCTCTGGGTGAGCTTTCCATGGTTTTCATAATTATGTTTAAGGTAACTTACTAAACCTCCTCTTCATCCAGTCTTCTTTTCACTCTCCTTATTTTTTTTCATTGTCTTCATGTTTTCATAAGGTTGATTTGAGAACTCCTATAATTATCATGTGTGTGCTCACATGCACGCACACACGCGCACACACACACACACACACACACACACACACACACACAAACCTCTTCTACCCTTTTGGAATCTCCTAGCCACATTTCCATGGACCTGTTTTCTTCAGAAAACACATTCTAAGAGGCAATTCCAAACACTTAACAGAGAGCAACTCACATGCCTTCATGATATTGTCCCCGCCCCTGCTCTCCCCCTCTTCTCCCCGTCCCATCCACCCCTACTTAAGTTTAGCAACTTTCCCATAGTTCTTCTGGTCCCTCTGTGCCTCTTATGGTAATATTAAACATCCTTGAGCCCAAATCTCAAAGTCAGATTCTCCAACTCTAGTCCTTGCTATATTGTGTGAAGCCCAACTGTGGCTCCAAACTTCCCCAAGTCACTAGTACAGAAATATTTTAGATACTTGATATCTTCCTCTGACTTTGATGCCAATGTCATATTGACCTCTAAATCCAGAAACTTCCTAATGAAGTTTAATTTAATTTAAATAAATAATTTAATTTAAATAAATAAAAAAAATTTAAATTTTTATTTAATCTTTTTTTGTAAACTCCAGATTTTATCCCCATCCCAGTCTACCCTCTGGCTATTCTGAATCCCCTACCACTTCCCTTACTTGTCTCTACGAGGATGTCCCCACCCCAAATCCCCCACCCCACCCGACCTCTCCACTCTCTGAGTCCTCCAGTCTCTTGAAGGTTAGGTGCATCTTCTCTAACTCTATCCAGACCAGGATGTCCTCTGCTGTATATGTGTTGGGGACCTCATAGCAGCTGGTGTATGCTGCTTGGTTGGTGGTCCAGTGTCTGAGAGATCTTGAGGGTCCAGATTAATTGAGACTGCTAGTCCTCATACAATGTCGCCCTCCTTCTCAGCTTCTTCCAACTTTTCCCTAATTCAACCACAGGGGTCAGCAGCTTCTGTCCATTGGTTGGGTGCAAATATCTGCATCTGACTCTTTCAGCTGCTTGTTGAGTCTTTCAGAGAGCAGTCATGATAGGTCCATTTTTATGAGCACTCCACTGTCAGGCCTTGGGCTGGATCCCACTTTGGGACTCTCTCTGGGCCTCTTTTTCCTCAGGCTCTTCTCCAATTTTGTCCCTGCAGTTCTTTCAGACAGGTACAATTATGGGTCAGAGTTTTTTGACTGTGGAATGGCAACCCCTTTTCTGACTTGATGTCCTGTCTGTCTGCTGGAGGTGGACTCTACACGTTCTCTCTCCCCACTGTAGGGCATTTCATCTAATGTCCCTCCCTTTGAGTCCTGAGAGTCTCTTACATCCCAGCTCTCTGGTACATTCTGAAGGGTCCCCCTACATCCTACCTCCAGAGGTTGTCTGTCTCCATTCTTTCTACTGGCCTTCAGGGCTTCAGTCCATTTCCCCCACACCAATATCTGATCATGTTCCCCTCTTTCCCTCCCTGTCCCTGTTCCCACAGAGGTTCCCTAGATCTCTTTCCTTGACAGATGTTACCCTGGTTCAGACTTGACTGACCAACTAGATTCCAGTCTTTAACATGCAAATAAAGGCTATAACCCTAGGGTCTCAGTGCCAGTACAGTAGGTTAAATGTTACCAGTGTCCTACTTCAAAATTCTTTGGTTTCATGTTCATGTTCTTGTTCCTCTTGTTCTTCTTGGTCTTCTTCTTCTCCTCTTCCTTCCTCTCTTTCTCTCATTCTCATTCTTCTACTCTTCTTTTTATCATTCTTTTTCTCCTCCTCCATCTCTTTCTTTTCCTCCTTCTTCTCCTTCCCCTCACTCTTCTTTCTCTTCATCTTTTCTTTCCCCTCCTCCTCCTTTTCCCCTTATTCTTCTACTCCAGGTACTCTTCAATGTATTCTTATTTGGGTCCCCATTGTGTAAAACCATTTCTTCTTTGTGATTTGATGAGGGAGACTAACAGAGACAAGAATCTTCCTGACATTTGGTGAACATGAGGCACATTCATAATCTCAGCACTCTGAATGACTGGTTGCAAACAACTGATGGCACGGTCTCCAAGCAACATGAATAGACATATGAAAGTAATGAGATGCAGCAACCTACAAAGGTTTCCCCACCATTGTCCCCTTAACCAGTGACGTGCAGCTTCTGCTTATGGAATGTGTTGGCCTTGACAAGGCCCCATTAAGTCCATATTGAGAAAATGGACCTAGGCTCCAGCTGTTGCCAAGATTTCAAAGAAGAGAAACCTGAACTGCCTGAAGAATGCAGAAAGATTCCTTTGTAGAGGGAAAGAAGTGATGAGAGGAAAGATGTTAAATAAAAAATGCCAGAGAAAGTATAGATGAGAGAGGGGAGAAATTTTAATACTATTTTATTGGATATTTTATTTACATTTCAGGTGTTATCCCTTCCTTCCCATCCCCCCCAACCCAGGAACCCCCTATGCAAACCCCTTTCTTCCTGCTTCTATGAGGATGTACCCCCACCCACCTACACACTCCCACCTCCCCGCCCTCGAATTCCCCCACAGTAGAGCATCCAGCCTTCACAGGACCAAGGATCTCCTCTCCCACCTATGCCCAACAAGGCTAATCTCCCCTAAATATACAGCTGGAGCCATAGGGCTCTTCTATGTGCTCCCAGGCTGGTGGTCCTCAGGTAATCCTATGTCCAATTTTCTGAGGAACCGCCAGACTGACCTATTTTTACTAACTCTCTGAGATGTAATTCAATGTACTTTGATCACATTTGCTCCTCTTCTCCCCCGACTCCTCTCATATTTACCCTCTCTACCCTTACCTCCGCATCCACTCATTTTCTTTTCTTTGTTCCTTCATTGAGACCAGTCAGTGTTGTCCAACACCTCTTGGGAGTAAGTCCTGACCTGGAATAGACCTACCAGTAAAACTTTTTTTTTTTTTTTTTTAAATAAAATCATGGTGACAGAGTGTCTAGAAAGGCAACTTGGGGATTAAGGATATAAAAGATGGTGTTCTAAAGGATTTAGGGGATTTTGTCTGTCAGACTTCTTAAGTGGTGCATGATGGGAGCGATTCCCTTGACTCAAATAGAAAGACTTTTCTGTAAGTGAATTATTTTTGAAAACTGTAAAGGTCTCAGTGACATATCCAGACCAGGGAAAGATGTGAGTTGTCAATAGTCCTGAAATATCCTCTTGTAGAGGATGTGTTTGGTTCCCAGCACCCATGTTAGATGGCTCACAATTGCTTGTAATACCAAATCAATGAAAATACAATTCCTCTACCTTCTGTGGGCACCTGCACACAGGAACACATGCATACTCTGCACATGTGCACACACACACACACACACACACACACACATACACACACAAAGTAAGCATTAAATTTTCTTTAAAACTAGTCTTGAAGGAATAGTAAGTCCTACATATTTGTAGAAAATAAAAGCGAGGGATAATGTGATTCCCAAAACATTGTTCAAAAGTTTCCTCGAGTAGATGAATTTCAAAGGCCTAAAAGGCTGCAGTTGAAAAGTATTGATTATATCATCATCATCATTACTTGTATTTTAATAATAAAACTAAACTGCTTTCCTGAAGTGTCAGTCTACACAAGGTGCCACAGAATTCCCAGTGCTCTTTATATTGCACAAGACATCAAAACCTTTTATGACTAACAGAAGAAGAAAGTTCATCACAAAGCTACCTGTTTTAAAATGTTCACATTGAAGTAGGGTTGGGATCATAGATTTGCTTAAAATTTACAAGCAGGAAACTCTCCCAGCCACGTGGATTCTAGATGTCACACCTTTAAGCATCCTTTCCAAACTACTGTGTATTAGCTCTGTTTTCTTATTATGGTAAATATAATTGACCATAGTTACAAGTCCCATGTCTCCATGACCCTTTTGGTTCCAGTAGCCACTATTACTGGGGTTTCATCTATGCCATTTGAATCAAATTTTATAAAAGGTAGATATAAGTGAATTGATTGGAATGAGATCTACTGCTAGGCTTCTATATTCAATCAAAGAATGTGGAGTCAACTACAAACAGGATCAATTTGGATGGTGACATTTTTGAGTCAGAAGAACAACCAAGAAAGCAATATGCATATGATCTATGTATAATTGCCTCTGCCCTTCACTTCTTTTCACTGTATTAACTGAACCATGTGTTAGTGGTTTGTGGATGTGCACTGAGATATTTCCAGAAGATGACATTTGACTACTCTCAGTGTGGTAATGTAAGAGAAAACTAGAGAGTCTTCAGCTTTATGTAAATGGTCTGCTTCACTTAAAGCAGTTACTTTGGGAAACTCATGGATTTTAAAACAGAATCTCAAATCTATGACAATATTCCCATGAGAATTTGTCACTGACATCATTCCCCACAGTGGAAAGTATATCATCTTCTTTTTTTTTTTTTTTTTTTTTTTTTTTTTTTTTTTTTTTTTTTAATTTTTATTTTCAGCAAATCAAAAAAAAATTTAAAAAGCATTCAAACAGAATAAAATGAAAATAAACAAACAAGCAAAATAATGCATGCATGGCTAAAAGGTTGTGTGTGAATCAAAATTTTTATATTTTAATCTCAGTTTTTCACTTATACAATAAAGGTGAGGAAATCAAATTCTATTTCAAACTCACCAGGGAAGAATTATTTTACTTAAAGTGCCATGTTGTGATTTTTTTTTCTATAGTTTCAGTACTGGTCCACTAACTAATCTGTTTCTAAAATTTGGATCTCCTTCCATCACAATTCACTGAATCAACCTCTGAAAGTTAAACAGTGGCTTTAGAGTCTAAGTGATAGAGACATAGCAGTAGTTATAAACTAAATGCAAAACCTGGAACTCTAAACTTAGCAATTTAAGAAAATTACATCAATTCAGGAATGATCATCAGTGATCCAAAGAGACTACATTCTTTTTTTTTTTCTTAAAGTTCTTTACTTTTAATATTCCCTGCCCCTGTAAGTAACAAGCAAGATTCTGATCACTCATTTCAGATCTCTGCTTAAAAGCCTCTCTCTTCACCTTTGAAGGAATGAATTTCATGAAGTTAAGTAAACAAATTGCAGATGGCAGACTATATTCATTCAGAAAACATGTGCATTACTCAGCAAAATGACATTTAACAGCACAAAGAAGCCAAGAACTGAGCTGCTACATCAAACCCTCAATGGAATCCAATATCCTCACCTAAGAGATGTCTAGATATAACTAGCAGTCATGCCCCCAAATGCAATTACCAGAAAGGAAGAATAAAAGACTCACTCCCTTTTGTAAGAGATGGAACCATGAAAAGGATATCTCACCCTAAGCCAAGTACACTTGAAATATAGTTTATCCTGCTTTGATGCCCAGTAATGATCTAATTCTCTCCATTATGTATGTGCTGAGGGCAAGAAAACCTTTCTATTTGCATTGAGAAAACATCACATCCCTTTCTCCTAGGCAAATCTCCCACATTTTCTTTTTTATAAGCACTAAGAGTGATTTCAAATCAATAGGACTAATATTGTTTTGTTTTGAACAGTGAGCTTTTCAGTATTCTTCTTCCCTATAATATATTAAAGAATCATTAGAATAATGAAAATAACCTTTATGAAAGAGAAATAATAATTGAGCAATAGCAAAGTCTTGGAGCAATGTGAATGCATGCAGTTATCAATTAAAGTATAAACAGTTCACAGTGTATCTTTGCATATGTGCATAAATGGAAATATTGGCCCTAGAATATTGCTAAGGGATAGGGAACTAGGCCTCCATTAAAGACAGATTTCAAGTCCCTAAATCACTTCTTACAAATAACCTTCAGCAAATTGACTTCTCTGATGAACATTGGCATGGTTAAATGAATCTCTTCCCTACTGGTTCTCTAATAGGCATAGTATTAAAAGACATGGAGACTATTCTTGAACTCAACTAGGGAATTTCCATAGTGATAAAAGAACACAATGAACTTTGGGGAATAAATTAGATAGCCTCCTCCAACTTTTGCATAAAGTCATTTAAGGTCATCACAAGCCAATGGGTATCCATTCAGAGGCCTTCTGACTTCTTTTGCAAATAAATATACACACGATAGAAGAAATAATGGATTAGGCAAATATAATTTAGGCAGATAGCAGAAAAGATGCTATCCCCAATGCATAGGATATGTTTGGCAGATAAGACTGCTAAAAAGGCTTAATAATATAAAACTTACTAATGCCCAAGATACCTATCAGTATAGATGGAGAAAAGGTGAGAGGCAGACAAGAGATGCATAGATGACATCATTTCTCTTTCTCCAATTCTATGGCATTGGGAAGATCCTGTCACTGTTCCTGACCTTGAACTTTTCCTACACATAAAATGTTTTAACATGACTGCCAAGTTTTCGCCTCTTGGTACAAAATGGATGAACCCTGGGGAATGGTTAACACTAAGGGAACTCAGGGAAATAAGCCCCAACCAATTACTAACAGGTAGGTTCCATTGAGGAGACAAACAATCATTCACTAGTTTTATAAATGTAGAATGCTCTATCTACAGAAAGATGACATCTGATAAACAAGTACTTATTATTTTTCTGCAATATATTTTTTTGCATGTGTGTATGGGTTTAATAATTCAGTTGTAGCTAGCTACAGAGTTCTATTCCTTTAATCAACACCAGACCTCTAAAGAAGACTCAAAATCTGTATTTCTACACTCTGCCTGGCAGATCTCAGAAGGTCAAGGTTTTGTGTTGCCCTAGCAACAGCAGAGAGTATCACTACTACCTGAAGCTGCCCAGGGTGCTGCAGACTCTGTGGCAATGTAACTTGTTATAATGTTATTCCAATTGCTGGGGAAACACACAATCTTGCATCAAGGCAGATGGGTAACCATGAAGTCATTTTTTCATCCATCTTGCCTCTAACAGTCTATACCAACAAACATCTTCAGTGCTAGATTACATAAATTCTTTAAACAAATGGGATCTCAAATAGTGGTTAGTAGCAGGTTTCCTTTCAAAAATCTCTTAAACTATTCCCCTTTACCTCTTGAAATGTAAAGCTTATATATCTAAACATATATTACTGCATCATTTTAAGCAGAATTGTCACCCATACTAAAATGTGCCTAAGTAAGTCTTTTAATTCATCCCCAGAGACTCTACCCCATAATCAAGCCTGCAGATCTTTTAGGCGGGTCTCCGTTGTATCTGCAAGAGGAAAGAAAAGAAGAAAATGTCTTAAGAAAATATTCGAACTTTGAAAGTAGATTCTTAAAATCAGAGAATTCCAGTTCTCTATTTGAGTCATCCCTGACTGGTTCTCTTTTAAAATGCACCCTCTGTCTTTCTTATAACCAAGGGTTTTAAAATTCAAATGTTCATGAACACCAGCTTTATTAAAATTAGGGCTTGGGGAAATGGCTTGGAAAGGGAGAGGAGAATATTACCCAACCATTTAAAAGATGCTAATTAATGAAGTTCTAAAGCCCAGAGAGGACATTTGATACAGCAAGGGTTTCTCTACCAAAGAAGAATGGAACTCATCTAAAGAACAAAAAAGGGAACCCAGAATAAAATAAAAGTGAAGTAGATTAACCCAAATCTTTCCCCAGGTGCTGGAATGGACCTTGGGAGTTTGGTTATAATACCAGAACTTATGTTTGTCTGCTTGTGAACTGAACAAATTAAACTTTTCTGGTCCCAACTTCATGCCGGCCTTTAAACTATCAAGGAACCACAAAATGTGCCGAGAGAGAGAGAGAGAGAGAGAGAGAGAGAGAGAGAGAGAGAGAGAGAGAATTTTGCCCATTGGGTTTAAATGGCCTGTGTATTCTCCTCAGCAATCACATATCAAGTCCTGATCAGAACAGTGAATGAGAAGAAAAAACCCAGACAGATGGCTCCAGTCTTCCTCCTGTACAGAAACTCTATCCATTTTAAATATGGAGAGGAGAGTCTATTCTCCCTTCCTCACCTTTATTGTCCCATATAGCCACTGTAGCTTAGGATTTGGAGCTAGTGACAATATATCCCTCACTGTGTGTTAAACATCAGTGGAATCTTTCATAGAGCATGTAGTTAATCTTGTATCAGCTCTGCCACTGTTTTTCCATGAAAAGTTGAATGTGTGTTGTTTGATTTTATCTTTTTATGACTGCACATTGTTGAAGCTTTGTCTAATATTCTATACAATATCAGTCCCTTTCCCCCTCCCTCTCCCTTACCTTCTCCCTCTCCTTCTCCTTCTCTCCCTCCCTCCCTCCTTCCATTTCTTTCTCTCTCCCTCCCTCTCTCTCTCTCTCTCTGATATGTTTATTTTTGTGTCTGTCTGTCTGTCTATCTGTCTGTCTCCCTCGCCCTCTCGCCCACCCCTCTCTCAATATTGCTGTGGGACAAAAATTGAAAGTCTCTACCAAGTGAATGAGATAGATGCCTTGGCACAGTTTTGTAACAGAAAGTCATTTTCTGGAACTTAATAACGATTTCCACATACTGAGATAGCAATCAGATGATCCATTTGTCATCTAATGAAAGTGCTCTGGTAGAAGTTTTTGAATGACATGGTCCAATGGGAAAGAGAGGAAAAGATACCTTAGTTTGAAGGTCAATGTCAGGACTGTGAAAATAAGGTTGGTAGATCAGGTGTGATCAGTCTGCTGCTCTATAAATACTCAGACACTCTCCCTCTCATACTGTGCCTGCTCAGATCTTAGGTCTTACAGCTCTGAAAGTCCAGGGATAGCATGAATAGAATTGTTCTTCATGCCCTTGCATGTGACACTTTGTCTTCTAGGATGTCATTCCATTTCTCTCTCACTCTTTTGTCCTTGGTTTATAAAGTAACAATATTGAAAAACACTAAGTGCCAGCACCTTGCTAAGTGCTTTTTTTATATAGCTCACTATGGCATCATTGTTCAACCCAATCATTTTAAATGTATAAAATATTTCCCTGCTTTTCAGATGAGGGGTCTGGGTCTTGAAGAGGTCAAACTGTTGGCATAATAGGCACATATAGGTTAGAAACAGGAGAGAAATTTTTTTCCATTTAAAACTGATGCTCCTGCTTCTTACAGAAGTTCAAAGGTTACTTCTGTTAGAAAAAACTCCTACCACACCAGAAATGGTGGATCTTTTACCACTCCAACATCTGGAGAATCCACGAAAGCTTTTCACGGAGCCTGAATCATGAAGTATTGCAATTAGTGGAAATACTTTGAGTATTTTCTCTCTGAGTGTCTTCCACATGGAAGCAGTGACTAAAGTAAGGTTTTATATACTTGTAGCTGCAATTACCTGGTATATAGCATTTTTATAAGAAGATATGACTGAGTAAATATGTGACAAATCAAAATAACAAAGTCCCACAGTTGTTTGGACACAGAGCCCTAGACCTTCCATTTTCGTTGATGGGATGATAACATGTCTCTTTTTCTTCATTGAGCAATGAAAACCAGTAAGCTACAGTTGGAGTCAGAGAGAATCCAGGGAGCTGTCACCTATACCTAACTTAACACTGCACTACACCATCATTGCCTAAGGGGTTGAGGCAGGCTGGGTTGACACCTGTATTCCTAAGGATAGGTTGTAGCTGAGAGACGATGAGATCTTAAAATTTCTAGCTCAAAGGTGCAGCCTGTAGAATGCTAAACGCCATTGTACTATGCTGTTGCCTTCTCTAAGCTGGGAAAAATGTGAGTCTTAACTCTCAGTATGGCTTAGATCGAAATGTCTTCCATAGTTTTACATCTTCAGTACCTAGTCCTCAGCTCATAGAACCGGTTATTCATAAGTCTATTGAGTCTTTAGGATGTGGATAGTGGCTAGCTGACACAGGTCAGTAGAAATGGGCTTTTAAAGGTTATACTGGCCCTTTCTCTGCTTCTTGGTCTGTAGTATGAACCAATCCTGTAAACCTCACTACCAGGAACTGAGCCACAACCCTATGGATTCCTGCCCTGTGGGCAGAGCTCTCTGAAACAATAAATCCTATAAACATATTTTCCCATAAGTTGTTTATGTCAAGAAATCTATTCACAGCATTGCAAAAGTAGCTACTATATCTTTCTTTCTAATTTAGACAGGAATCTAGAGGTAAGATATGGCGACTGAGTGGTATTGGTGTGGTAGAAAACAAAACAATTAACATCTTCAGATCACTGTGTGGTGCAGTTTGTGACTGTCTTCTCTTGAGCACTAGGAATACGAAATAATTCAGAACGTTAATGGTTGCACAGAACAGCCTCTGTGCTGATTAAACAGCCATTAATATAGTTATCTCCAAGGTCTGCCATGCCTTTGGTATTTAAGTTATTAGATGAAAGACATACTCACAGCCTTTATATTTACAATAAACCTTAAACAACACAAGAACTGGACAGCTGCCTACCCTTTATGCTGTTAGAGTCTACTTTTCTATCAATAGCCTCAAGTTATTACTTACTGCTTACTATGTTTCACCTGGACTGCTTGCTCGTAACTCCAACTGGCCAGCCCTCAAGATCATATTTTTATGGCTCATCTAACCCATGATGGCTTCTCCTTCCTCCTCTCCTGCATCTTCTTCTCCTTGTGGTACTCCTGTGATTCCAAGCCAGGAATTGTAAATCCCATAGATGTCTCTTCTGCCAACCTTTGGCTGTTGGCATCTTTATTTACTAATCAGAAATAACTTGGGTTCAGGGTCATAAGGGCTACATGCATACTCAAAGTCTTGGGGGCTGCACTTAGTCTATTACAGTAGAGAGTAAAACACAAAATGTCAAAAAAGGCATGTGTTATATCTTTGTCTCATGATTCCATAAGTTATAACACAATGTAAATAAACAAATGGTAGGATAATGTGAAGTCTGTGCTTATGTGAAGAGTCTTGAAAAATTCTAAATAGACTCAGGACCTCCAAGATTGTAGGTGATCCTCACTCACTTCGGATACCCTGAAACTCTTGTGCATGCATAGGAATTGCTGTGGAAGTTGGAATGTTGTATCTGAAAGTCCCTATTGAAGATTACAAAGATGACCTGACAGATTGCAGATAGTTAAAACATGTAAAAGTACCTAGAAAGTGAAGAAAAAGTTTGCATATCCCTTACTGGAAACACGAGATTCTGTGGCCCTTTGTGGAACCATGAGTCTGCTCATCTCTGGCATCACATCAATGCCAGTTCTCTACAATTGCTTTCTGCAAAGGGTCGACAAATTTACCACAAAGTTCTGGAGCCCAGAAGGCAATAAAAAGTAATAGTCTAATTCTTATATCCCATGAGGTCAAGAGAGAAAACTAATGCCACACTTTCTCTAAAAGGACCTGCACGAAACTGACCCCTCCAATCAGCTAATGATAAAGACAAACTAAATCAGACATTTCAACATTGGAAAGCATCTCCAGAGCTGAATAATAAGAGAAAATCTAGAAACAATTGCTTTAACTCCATCATCATTTCAAGTATCCGAGGCTTGTACACTATGGGCTTGTACACGATGGTATGGTTGCATTTTGGGTGTCCAGAGATCTTTGCTATGCTTTAGAGAGTGTTGTCTTATCTGTGTATAATGCCACTGAGCCTGGCACAAGATGGATAACTCAAAACAAAAGAAGATAGTATCCAAAAGAATACAAGTCCTCAGAGAAGTAAAGCGCTCCAGGATTATATATAATAAATGATACCCTCAAATGAACACGTCTCAAAATCTTTCCATATTTAAATTCCTAGGCTAAAAGTTTTGTATGGGTAGTAACCTAAGAATCTTTAAGAAAGTTATGGGTCTTTCTGATCTCTAGTTTAATTACTATGTAAGGTAAGTATATAACTATGAATACACTGTGGGGTGATATAAATTGGAAACTGAAAGAAAATCATGGAAACTGTAAAATGGCATAAAAATATTAAGTCATATGGCTAAAAGGAAACAAAATTAAAGAACAAAAGAGGTAGAATTGGCCTTCATCTGAGAATGTATGATGTGGTCAGTATTTCTTAAGATATTAGAGAATTGCAGAAAGCTACATTTGCTGGAGTCAGTGATGGATGGATATAATTATACAGATTTCATTATATGTGTGCTCATAATATTTACAATATCATATAACAACACTGTAATTATCCTATTGGGCAATGTCAATGTCAATTGAAATGTTACTGTCACCTTTGATGTTTGGAGTTGTCATTTTCCATACTAACAAAAATGATTCAAGAGATATAATGATAAAGAGCGTACACTGATACATGTGATAAAGTCACGTGGATGACTTTAAAATAGAAAAATTTTAAATAGAATCCCATAGGGAAAGATAGATGGGTGAATGGATTGATCCATGGGAAAATATATCATGGATAGAACAATAGAAACAAAGATAGATTAAATGGATGGATGGATAGATAGATAGATAGTAGATAGATAGATAGATAGATAGATAGATAGATAGATAGAATGGATAGTCCAGTAATTTCTTTTTGGCTCTATTTGTTTAATTTTAATAAAAGGATTCTTGGATTTAGTTTATCAATATATGTGTATATGTACAGAATGAGTGAATGTGCATGTTTATGTATGTGGGTACAAGTATGCAAGTATCAGAACACATGTATGAAGATCAGAGAACAACTTCAAGATATCATCTTTATTTTTTCACCTTGTTTGTGACAGGATCTCTTAACCAACAAACCAGCTGGCCTGGGAGCTTCTAACATTATCCTCTCTCTGTCTTCCACTTCCTAAAGGCACTCTGGGATTGCAAATGATGTAAGCACTGTCCAGTCTTGTGTTGGTTCTCAGGATCCAAAGTTAGCTCATCAGAATTGCATGGCATGCACTTTTACCCACTGAGCCATCTCTGGAGCCTAAATTCACATTGACATACAATAACCATTATATGTAGCCTTTTTTTTTCTGTCATCATGCACTTGGAAAGGAGGTTCTACTGTCTGCTAACTCGAGCCACAGATGGCAGGGTGAGAGTAGGTACTTTCAGAAAGGAGGTGGCTCCTCAAAGGTTTTTAAAATTGTGAAAATCATGTCTGGTAAAGAACAACTTGAGGATTGGCTTTCTGTTTAGCTGTGTAAAATAGCTTATACAAAGTTTCTCAGTCTAGTTGCTAAGATTTGTGTGCAAGTCTGTTAGATCTTAAAGTCTACCTTCTACTAAAAAATGCTTTCTTGTGATGTTTCTAAAACTGGGAAGAAATGTAGACTTTATGAATTCAGTAAGAAATTATTAACTGTTCTAATTATTGAACATGAACTCTAGGTCTCAAAGAAAGAAGAAATAAAAAACATTAAAGATTATTACTTTTCCTGTGTGTCAACAAAGCCCCCAAATACATTCATAAATAACAAAATTATTAATTGTGTTCAGGTTCTCACTTAAGAGACCTCCATTTTTATCTTGTGAGATAGGTAGTTTGAAACAGTTAGAAATGATAGGCTTAATTTTCTTAAATATGCTTAGATTGTAGAAGCATGAGACTTATTAATATACTTTTTAATTGACGCTGGAGGGGTGACTCAATGGATAAATTTTTGCCATTCAAACATCCAGCGCTCATATCTCAACAATTATGTAACTCTAAGGGGCCTACCTATAGTCCAAAACTTGGAAGGTAGAAATAAAAGGTCTGTTTCTAGGAGGCTGGTTAGCTAGACTACCAAAATCAGAGTCCCTGCCTTGGTGAATGAGGTAAAAAAAGATCAAGAAAGACTTCCGGTATAAGCCTCATGCTTCCACACACCCAATCACCCAGGTATGCTAACACACATGCAAACATGCATATAAACATGCTCATAGGCTCACTGCATACACGTGTTTGTCAGTTTTATGACAATTTAACATATGCTAAAGTTATTTTAGAAGGGGCAACTTCAATTGGGAAAATGTCCCCTCCTGAATAATTTGTGGGCAGGCCTGTAGTGAATTTTCTTGATGGATGATGAGGAGAGTCCAGCTCACTGTGGGTTGTGCTACCCTTGAGCAGGTAATCTCAGGTGCTATAAAAAGGAGTGGGTGATTGGATGAGGGAGCACCGTCTCAGAGGGAAAGGGGAGGGGTGATGGGGTGAAGAACTCTTGGGAGGGGGACAGAAAATGGGGACGTTTGGAATGTAAATAAATAAAACAATGTTTTAAAAGTAGACTGAATAATCCAAGAAAATCAAGCCAGTAAGAAGCATTCCTCCATGACCCTTGTCTCCTTTCTTCACTCCAGATTTCTACCTTGAGCCCCAGCCCTGATTTCCCTCAATAGTGAGCTATGATGTGAACCTCCAAGCTAAAATAAATCCTATCCTCTTCAAGTTGCTTTTGATCATAGCATATAAAAGCAATAGAAACCCTAACTAAGACAATTCACCCTCTTCTTAGATACTAAAAAGGAAGAACTCTTAAGTTTCAGCAGACAAACTGAAGCATCCTGCTTTTAAACTATTTGTATATCCTCTCCAAGTGCACGTACTTTCTTCCTCCATCTCCCTTCCTATATAGATGACAAAGAAGGAAGCAGCTCAGTTATTGACAACACCATGACAATGAAGATAAACAGACACATTGGATATGTTGTCATATGTTCTCTTTGCTTGTAGCTGGTTTCAGTTATAGCTATGAATCTGGATTGACAAGGTTATCGGCTGTGCTCATCCAGGTTTGGTACCGTGAATATACTGACTAACCCAAAGCTATCCAGTTAGCTTGCCTGGTTATTTTTTGTTGTTGTTTTGCTTTCTGCCTCCCCGTCCCCCCGATCATCAGCCATAATTCTGAATAAAGCATAACTTGCTTTCGCTTCATTTTTACGTATAAAATCTTTTTAAAAAATTTTCTCATTGGCAAGTTGAAACTGCACTCCACAGCATGTGCTATACAATATTCATAATCTAACTAGAGGATGAGCACAAGACAGAGTTATAGTTACCATTTGGATACTAAGTAACTGTGAGCCTGACTTAGGTATTAACTGCTCAGAACATCAGCCCCTCCTGTCTAAATGTAAAGTTGGAAGAAATTGATTCAAAGATGTTTTGAGTATTAATAGGAAGCTCAGAACTTACCCTGTTCCTTCTCTTAACAAGATTTGATCTCTGTTGTACAGAATATTTTGATAATTTCTATTTTATTTTTAGCTCCTCACTAAGAATGCTTCTTTTCTTGCTTCACTGGTAATTACATTCAGTACCTCCATCCCAGCACAAAATACACTAGCCATCTACAGCCTCAGTGCTACACTCATCGAGCAACAGAAACTGCGATGCCAAAATACATTCAAACGTCTCAATGATTATGCTGGTCCAATCATATGCATAGTTTCCTGTTACTAAACTAAACTAGAGATAAGATGTTAATCTAAGAGCTACTTCTACTTACTGTATTTGTTTAAAAAATTTTTATTCTTATTTTTGTCAATAAACAAAGTAATGGGGTTCATTATGACATCTTCATGCATGTAAGCAATAATATTTTGTTTCTATTGTCCCTCCATGACCCCTTTTCTAGTCCATTCTTCCTTGTAAATCATCTCCCCTCTGCTTTCTTATCATATATATTTCATTACTCCTTGTTTTCCCTTCTCTTCTCCCTTTAGACTTCTTTTCTCCTTCCTAAAGTCCCCTTTCTTCTTTTATGTGATGATGTACACACACAGACACACACAGAGACACACAAACACTTTCAACACACACACATATATATGTGTGTGTGTGTGTGTGTGTGTGTGTGTGTGTGTGTGTGTGTGTATAATATATATATATATATATATATATATATATGGGATATTGTGGGCTAATGTATGTAAATGTATATCTAGATATAGATATATGTACATGTATTATGTGCTCATATATATGTGTATATATGGGATATTTGTGTTCATTTTGTTTTCATATATTTGTCTATGAGCACATAATACTCATCTTTCTGAATCTGACTTCTTAACCTAATGATCTCTAGTTCCACCTACTATTCTGCATATATAATAATTTTAATTTTCCCTGTAATTGAATAAAACTCTACAGTGTTTCTTCCACAGTTTCTGTGTCCTTCATCTATTATGAGCATCTAAGTTTATTCCACACCGCTTGAGAATACTGGGATGAACCATAAACACAGATATGCACCATATCTGTGAGCTTATTCTTCCCAGATGGTCTTCTAATGAATACTTCCAGCCTCATCTCTCCCATGCAATGTACGCCATGCAACCTACATCCTACTAAATTTCTCTACTTGAGTGAAAGTTATCTAGAATCTACATGCTTCTCACAACATACCCCAAACTTCTCCTCTTGAATTATTTTCATATCTACTAGCAATATTGCTATCTATGTGACAACTCAGTCCCTGTATTCCATCTTCCCTTTAGAATCTAATAAAAAAAAAACAGCTCATTATTTTGGCAGACACTAAAAGAAAACATAGCAGAAATGAGTCATTTCACTTCTTTACAGTTCACACATGAGTCCAGAGCTCCAGCAGCCACCCTTTGTGGTAATGAGTATAGTTAGGATATACTGGAGGCAGATAAGAGGATCGAGAATTTGAGGCTGCCCTGAATTAGACATCTGCAGGGCATGGTGGCACATGCCTGTAGTTCCAGCTACTTGGGAGTCTAGGACAAAAGATCACTTGCATCTGGGAGTTCTGGTCTACAGTATACTTTGCTTGTCAGGTGTCTGTGCTAAATTCAGCTGCAATATGGTGATCTCTAGCAATTCAGGGACCACCAGGTTGCCTAAGGGGAGATGGACAAACTCAGACTAGAAGTGGAACAAGACAAAAGTCAGAAGTTCTTATCAGGACTTTGATT
This sequence comes from Mastomys natalensis, assembly GCA_021653895.1. Taxonomy (NCBI): domain Eukaryota; kingdom Metazoa; phylum Chordata; class Mammalia; order Rodentia; family Muridae; genus Mastomys; species Mastomys natalensis. Next base: position 726,489 of record JAJTUV010000364.1, on the reverse strand, counting down.
TCAGTGTTGATGTATCCTTATCATCATCTCCAAATGCTCTATGACAGGGTGGTTCTTCTACCTCATGCCTAACCCCTCCTTTCAGTTAAGGAGTACTCCATGGGTATCCTCCTTCATCCTGCTCCTGAAGCACAATGGATGTGCTGCTGCCTTGTAGTACTTTCTTGATCTAGGCTTCCATGGGTCCCCTGTCTCATCTGTACACTCAGCTCTAACCATTTAAGTCTTCACTCAAAAGTGGTCTTCTTTAAGATTGCCTTTCCAGTTAGTCTCAAGTGTATCCAGTGTCTCTTGATGAACTTAACCTGTTTTATTTCCTGCATGAATTTATTAATACCTGGAGTTTGGGTTGGTGTTTATTATTTTTCCTGTTTTGAAAAGAAAATTTCTGTGAAGATAATTATCTATTTTATCCTGCTCATTCTTTTATTCAGTGTTTAAAAAGCGGCTGGCACATAGAAGGCTTTATATTTTTGTTCAATGAACGGCATTCAGTGGAAGGGGCCTACCTGAGCTTTAGCACAACTATCTTATCATTATTCTCTATGAAACCATTCCTAAAAGTCGAGTATAAGATTTTATTTTAAATCATGAATAAAAATCCCTACAAAGAATCTTTTCAATGTCTTACAAGCTATTGTTTAGAAATCTTAACTTACCTTCAGTTTTGTTGTCGTTGTTGCTGTTTTTGTTGCTTTGTTATGCTTTGTTTTTATTCTTTTCTGCAGTTCTATGTAAACCCTTCAGGACTCTGGAAATGCCACTTTTAAATTTAGTCATTTCTTTCCATGTTTTGCCAGTAGAGAACCCAAACTGAGAAGGAGGATTGAGGGAATTGAAGAGATTGTGTAGCTTGCTTCTTGTTCCTAGAAAGCTAACTTTAGGAATGGTTCTTCACTCTGATAGAAATGGGTAGTTCTATTTGCAGTTCCCTCTGCCTCTACACACTATTTTCACACACATGCACAACCACTTCCACACATATGAACACCTGCCTTCATATATCACACACACACACATTCATAATCACACACATTTCTACACATACACACAACTACCTTCATACACACACTCAACTCCATGTTTATGTACCCTACCTTCATACACATACACATATGCACACACACACACAGACATACACCCATACATACACCTACACACACAAACAGCCATCTTTCATCAAACTTAAAGGGTGAATTTAATGTGCCTTATAACTCTCAGTCTCAGATACTAACAGGCTCAGAAGCTGTAGGCTCTAATTCCAAGCTCCTAGGGTCAAATGCTCCCTTCTTTTTCCTTTGTATCTCCAACCTGACAGCATCTGATTCCTTATGTTAGTGCATCTGCATAACCTCATGGAGTACTTTTGATTTTTATTCATCTAATACTTGTTTCCCCAAGTCTACATTATATTCTGAGTGTTAAAATAACTACAGTGGTTTTTATTTGTTCTAATGGACCCCGGCTGATATAGAAATTTACAATTTATTGCTTTGTACATTCTCTCACATGGCATCTTCCATTGGCATGAAATAGACAGGAAGTTTGTTTAGCTTAGGAATTACCCTTCACTTAGCCCTCTGCCTACTGGAAGTGGTGCCCCCTGTGTTGCAAGTAGTCAGTGCATGTCTGACGCTTGATAGTTACAAATCAAGAGATAAAGTTGCTCCATCTTCTTATTTTAAGAAGAAGCATTTTTAAACCTTTAATCTTCAAGCCATCTAGGAGAGGAAAATCCTCAAGTGTTTATTTTAATTGTAATATGTCTGCTTGTTAACTTGTGCCAGAATCAGCTTTCTGTCAAGAAGGGCTTCCCACATAGACCCAATGGCAATGATTTACACAAAGGAAAAAAAATGCTTAAATCTGAGGGGAAAAATTGTGATTTTGAAAATGTGTGATAGAATGTTTTTTTCCTAAATAAGTTTCTGCTGTTTTCAAATAATCCAAATATTTGACTCATCTTGAGTTTAGTCCTTCTCTTACTGCAGGTGCCTGTGTATGTGTGTGCATGTGCATGTGCATGCGTGAGTGTGTGTGTGTGTCTGTGAGTGTGTATGTCTGTGTATGTGTGAGTGTGTGTGTCTGTGAGTGTGTATGTGTGTGTTGGGAGAAAGTTCAGTTTTTCAGTACATATGAAAATTTTCTCACAAATACAAATGACTAAAATGTATATCTTCCGGCCAAAATTTTAGGTTTAGAATTTATACAAATTCTCTTTTGGAGCTCAGTGGCCTGACATTCCTGGTGCTTTTTTGAAATGGACAGACCAAGCACCCCATGGACTGATGTTCAATACCTCTGACGGGAGAAGGAAGTAAATCAGAAGCACCAGGGATTATGGAGAAAGTCACAGAGCTTGTTCCCAGTGAGCAATGGTCCAGCCTCTGTGTCTAGATTATTTTTCTTGGTTAGCATCCACTTGATCTGTTACAAGACTTCTCTGAACATTTGCCTGCTTTGATTTTTCTTATTTATTATAGTCCTCTATGCCACGAATTCAGAACAATTATACAACCATCCAATTTTGATAACGACTACTGAGGCTTCATAAATGAAGGGCTTCATCTCACATCACCTGACAGAAATGTCACAGATCCCAGTGTCTACTTGTACATCCAGCTCAATCTAAGTCAGTGCTTCCTACTGCTCCTTCCTCCAGTTACCTAATTTATTAGACCCATCATGGGCCTTGTGTTTATGCTTGCTATAAGGAATAGTTCAGCAAGAGCCAAACACAAGATATACTTGGTAGAGTTCCCTGACCTAGCTGGCACACACCAGTTTTTCATCAGCAGAGAGCTGCATGTAGAGCTAAAAGCCTAACCTTCTCTAGGACCCCATACCTAGGACCCTAGCTGTGGGTCAGCTTATTTGCATATACAAGATAATTATCACCCAGGAACTCCTAAGACATTTTGGAATTCAGAGCCAAGAACCAAAACCCAAACCCAACCCTGTATTTTATTTATTATACTATAATTGCAAAAGAAGCTAAAGAGCATCTATCTTGAAGATATAAATTAAGTAGGCTCTATGTAATGAGACAGAGGCATGTAGTACACTGAAAGTTTCCAAACATATGGTGATCTTTTTCCCTTATGTAGATGCAGGGCCAATGCATTTTCTCACTTGACTGAGTCACATTAGGCACAGAAAATATGTCATCACCTTGCTTCATACCTTGCCCCATGGAGTACCATGTGACAAAATGGACTCCCAATCCCTTTTCCAGAGTCACCAATGATTTGTCTGTAATCATTAAGTTAAAACTGGTCTTGGGCCTTCACAGAACTCCTACTGCACTGGTGGCTGGAGACCAGCATCAATTATTCAGGATTTGTATACAAACATTTAAAGAGCCTAGAACTGAACCCTCTAGAAAAATAAAATTATCTCTCACGCATTTCCCAAATAAGCCAGTGCTTTCTGTACTAAATGGGTAGAAAATGGACATTCATAGAAGTACATAGATAAATATATGTGTAAAATAATGACTATATCTGGCCCTGGGTGATTTCATTTTGAGTGCAAATAAACGGACAAGATAATTATGAATCCTGATTATGCATGTAGACTCTGATACCTTGTCTATAGCCAACCATGAAGCACAAATTGAAAAATTATCATCCCTACAGATAGAAAGGTACCACTTACAACCTACCCCCCAAGGTAGCTGAGCGTGTTAAAACCTTATTAAAAATTATGTCTGAGAAATTAGAGGAACAGATTGATAGGGTACAAAACACCTTCACTTGACCCCACAAAATGAAAAACAGCCACCACCATTCTGGCAATGGCCTACTGATATGTCTAATGTCTAATCATCTGGCTGCCTAACACATGTGTTAGGAGATCAGCAGGCTGAAAACTCCTAGGCACCCTGTGAATTCAGACCAGTGGGATTTTAAAGAGGCATTTGATTATACTTGTATTTAATTAATTAATTAATTAATTATTAAATCATTTATCTATTTATCTGTCTATTTATTTATTTATTGTGTGTGCATGTGCGTACTTGCACATGTGCGTGTACATATGCCAGCATGTGTGGAGATCAAAGGATTACTTTTGAGAGTGTCCACTCCTTCTACTATATAGGTTTAGCATAATTAATTAATTAATTCAGACAGTATGTACTGCTACTTACCAAGCCATTTTGTTGGAACCAAGTCTCCCTTTCTTAATGTGGCACTCAAATGGCTTTTGTCTTTCCATCTATCCATGAGTCTGTCTGGACTCAAAATTGTGCCTTGCCTCCACTGTCGTCTACCTTATATACTTTGGAAGCTTGTGCTTAATGCTGAGACCTTGCAGGTCATCTCTGGGCCTCTAGCAGCAATCCAACTGATACCTTCATATATTATTTGGCCACCTGCAGTGACTCTCCTTGCATCTGTATCCAACTGTGTCCAACTTTCTGCCTCTTTGAATTCCTTGAACTTTGGCACTGCTTCTTTAACCCCTTCTCAGCCATTATGTGGAATATAAAATTTTTTCATAATATATATATATGTGCACAAGTGAGGATACAATTTCTATGGTATATGTGTGGCCTAAGTTAATATCCCTAATTAAGATTGGAATAAAATACCAGTGCTTGCCAACAGGCAGCTATGGGAATACTTGGTAAATAGCAGTCAAAAAAAATTCAGTTTGTGAGTTTGCTGTTTTTCAATAAATCCTGGCATTGTAGAAAAAGAAATGTGTCAATGTGTTTCTATGTTTCCTGTGTAGGATATTTACAGAAGAATCTGAACACCCTGACCAGCAGTGACCAGCTGTTCTTCTAAACTCTTGTATACGTAGCCAACTCCATTCCAGAGCCAGAAGGGAGGAGCCCAAGCCTTCCCTGGGAATTTCACTCCACCCACAATAGAGGTCTGCTATAAGTTTGGCTGCTGAGTGGCACATGCTAAAGAACAGCCATTGGAATGGTCCTTGACCTCCAAGGTGAGACAGCAATCAGAAATTGCTTGGCAGAGCGGGGAATATGGCACGGCTGTTTTCAGAAGAACCAGTTAGAACATCTTAGCTCTGTTTTCCTAACTTTCTGGCAACCCCTGTTTCCATGTTTCTCACTTCTGTGTGTTTCTATCTCCCATTACCTCTCTTTTACCTTCTGTGTTTTCCTACCCCCTGCCTTTCCAGCACATCTCTCCTTATCTCTAGCCTCTGCCCATCTTCATTTTCTCTCCCCTCCCAGAACACTGAATGAAGAACAGCAGATTCTCCATGTTTGACCCTTTCTTTTTCTAGAGTCCATTCATTTCTTCTGTTATGCTAATATAATTGATTGGGCTGCAAACTTCTATTCCATCAATCACAATCCAGCTGGGCCTTTGTAATAGGATGCTTCAGCCAGCTTGATTAGACTGGGGTGTTTCCCAAGACTCCACAGTCTCACAGAAGGCAGCCATCATAGGAGAGCTTAATTCCACAGATGGTTAATCTCATTTTTTTTTAACTTGTTGATTTTTCCTAGTTTCTCTCAGGGAAGATAATTTATTTCTGAGATCCAGGAGCAGTTCATTGTGACCTCCCATTTACCAACTATACTAATAACACTCATTACTTATTGGGTGATTATTAGGTATCAATCACTGTGTTAAGTGCTTTGTGTAAGTTTATTGATTTAATTTTCACAGTAATCCCTGTGGGAAGCAAGAAATTATTGGGGTTTTGTTTTCATTTTTTTTAATTGCTTACCTTAAAAAAAAAAAGTTCCAGGACTAACACACTTCCCTAAGGAAGACCCTGGCATGTAGTCAAGCCCAGACAATCTCTCCTTACTGACATTATGCTTTGCATGTGTTTAGCTGAACACACTTGCCCTGAAAGGTCAGTCCTCTTCCTAACATAAGTCCTCATCCCAAGTCCTTTCTCTTCCCCTGTCCTGCCTGGTATGAGGCAGGCACCACCGCTTCCTCAGATACAGCCTTAATAGGGATTCACACATAAACAGGGGCATTTTGTGATATGGCCATTCTTGTTTCATTTCAGTTGCTATGATAAAAGAATTGGACAAAAAAGAAACTTGGTGAAGAAAGAGGGTTTAGTTAACTTACAACTCTAGGTTATAGTCTATTATTGTGGGGAAATCAAGACAGGCCCTTAAAGCATCATGTCTATAGTTGAGAGCAAAGAGAAAATATATGCATACAACAATCTCTGCTTGATTGTTTCCAAATAGGTTTTCCCACTCTTATACCTTTCAGAAGCTCTTCACACCATTATCAGGGGATGGACATTTCTTTGTATATCTAGTAACAATCAAGACAACCCCCCCACAGATATACCCACAGGCCAACCTGACCTAAAATTCCCCAATTAAGACTCTTCCAGGCGATTCTAGGTTATGTTGAGCTGAGAGTAAAAAGTAACCAACACAGCAACCTAGATTAAACTGCAAGTTGGTGATATAGGTGGTGTGTTTAAGTGGCATACAGGGAATTCTGCAATAATTTAAGTATTAAGCACTTAGAGCCCTTTTAAAATAGGTGATAGATATCCATATATGACACTATCACTGAGACATAAGGATAAGAGTTTTAAGGGCTCAGGAATCAATTGTGCTAAGCCAAACTTCTGTGACAGAAATGCACTTCTCCTTTGTAAGGTCATATTTTCATAGAGCATTGGCTCTCTACCTGGTAGTCACGACCCCTTTGGGGATCGAATGACCCATTTACAGGGGTCACCTAAGACCATTGGAAAACACAGATATTTACATTATGGTTCATAACCACAGAAGAATTAGTTATGAGTAGCAATGAAATAATTGTATGGCTGGGGGTCATCATTACATAAGGAATTGTGTCAAAGGGTTGTAGCAATAAATAAGGTTGAAGAACATGTCACAGAGGAATGGAGGGAAAAATTCCTTGAAGAAGAATACTGTGAGACCATACAGGTTTATGAAATGTAGATATAAAAATCTGATGTGCAATGTCCATTCAGAAGTCTGTATATGAACAAGGGTTTTTCACATATAAGAAATATTGCTTTAACAAATAGAAATCTAGAAACTTCAGGCTTGTTTTATAGTTTTACTTCCTTACTATCATGAAGACATAACTCATGTAAATGGAAGACAATTGTCTTCCTAAAAGCTATCTGAGATGTACAATTTGTGGGTATGTTTATTTAAGAGTGAATTCATTTAAAATGATATATAGGTATTTTTAATTCCCCAATCTCTATACAAAATTTACCAACTTGTGACTACTACTTTAACTCAATTTCATTATCATGGACACATCAGTATTTTAGTTATTTCTGTCAACCAGGATATATCAGTAGTAAATACCTATATGATCAGAAAATTAATCCATCACTAAATTGCCCCACAAATTACTGAACATGAAGGCCATGTCAAGTTTTTGTACAAAAACACACCCTAAGGTTGCTGGCAAAGAAACCATTGTAGTATGCAATGAGTTAAACCAACCTTACTTGATAGAATACTCCATAGAAAGAGAGAAATTTATCATGAATAAGATAGTGTCATCATGAAGGTAGAAAGGCTCAGGCATGTCAGTCATGTAACTCAGGCCTGGGAACCAATGACAGTATCTCAGTGGAAGATGAGAGTGGATAAACAGATCTCCCCACTCAGTAGGTAGGCTACAAAGACATAAATTCCTCTTGCTTCTGTCTTTAATTCTACGTAAAGATGAAGTTGAACAGGAGAATCACACCACACAGGGGGAAGCCACCTACATTGCTAAATCCACAGAGGCAAACATTAATCTTCTCCAGAAAATCTACCCAGAAACACTCAAAGTGTTTCATCTGGGAATCTTGAGACCCACTTATATTAATAAAATTACCCATTGCACATTGCTTCTCATGTCTGTCCAAAACAAACTTTGAAATCCCGAATTCATTCACTCTTTCCAGTTACTCCTTTTTTTGGAATATGCCATTACCTCTGCCTCAAAAACATGTCAGTGTTGGACTGGGTTGTAGCTTAAAGTTGTTGAGTGGGTCACCTGCAGTAGAAACAACATGAAAATGAAGATATGTATTTATAAAGACTCTATATGATTTATTTAATATTGTTCAATTTTTATCATTTATTATAACACCTTTTTTTGGACATGCCTTTCATGTTCAGCCCTAGGTCTTATGAGACTGTTTTTAGGGAAGTTACTATACCTTAAAATAATCATCCTTATTTTACAGCTAAGTAATATAAGGCTCAGAGAATAGAACCAAGGTAAGCATGTGTTTCAAAACTCCCACTCAATGCTTTCTGTGGTGTAAGCATGGAAGTTCTCAGGTGTGAGCAAATATATTAACTCCTGAAAGCTGATTCTACCAATATCTGGGGACATGAAATAAGAAACAAGCTATATATGAGGAAATATAGGAAAAATTCGATTCTCTGGGGAAGTTGCCACTGCATTTTCTCACCCGATAATTCCCTCCTTGGGTGTCTATAGTAAAGTGCCTTTTTTTATGGTGAATTTAGCTACAAGCACTGGTTTGCCATACCCCATAGGTCTAGCTGAGTATTTGGCCATTCACCTTGAGATGGAGCAAGCTCATAGATTTCCTTTTCTCCTTTCTGTCTTCTGGGAATAGCTCCATTCATAGAACAGTGTACCTCATCTCCTCCTCCCTCACTGTTTCTAATGGGGATGCCAATATCACCGCACAAAAGCTCACAGGTCTCTAGGGGAATTGACCATCTCCTCTGTAATGGGGTCTTTATATCAAGGTGGCTGAATAGCTGAGGTGGGATGTATCAGGGGGAAAGGAAATAAGGCCCAGAGTGAAATTGTTTAAAACAATATGTTTCTGGTGTGTTCCACTAAAGGATGGTCTTGGAGAAATAATGGTTATGGATACATCATAAATTAAGATTTTTGCAAATACTGTCTGCTACACTTCTGTTAGCAATTTATATTGTGTATCAGAGTATTAAAGTCTTAGAAAAGCTCTTCAGTGTTAGTTTTTATAAACAATTTGTTCTTTTTTCACATAGCTTTTCCTTAACTTTGATTTTCTTAAGATATAGGAACTGTTCATAGACCTTGCACTACTTGAGACCACTGATTTAAAGCACCTGTATAATGGCCTATTTTTAGACTGTCAGGTAATATCTAGAATTGTACCACTGGGAAGAAGGGAAAGTTAACTCCAAAGTACCTTGTAGCTATAAAATAATTAGTAGAAGCTGGCTGTTTCTTTTGAAACACTTTTCCAGTTGCCCATAGCTACGAGAATCGACTGTTCAATAACCAGGAAGATTGAGACTGTCCTATGCAGAGTTCTGGCTATCATCTATCTCTCTGCAAGTAGGTTTTCACTCTTGACTATGCCCATCTTTCACTAGCCTACTTCTAGCTCTTACTAGGAGTGTTGCACATAACTGGTTTGCCTGTCTTCAAATTTCAAAGTCATACTGCTCCTATCCAAATGGAATATGAGTCACAAGTAAATTTGTTTCCCTAAAGCAATATTTGGAGTCAAGTAGTTGTAGTTCAAGTTTCCTATTGCTTTATCATTTTTGACATATAGACCTGGGTAGTTTTCTTACTGTTCTATCATTTTTAACCATATAGACCTGAGTTACTGCCATGTCTCTTCATGGTTCCTAGATGACTCCTGTTGCTCCAGGTAATATCAACATTTAAAAACTTGCATGTTCCATAAGGATTGAACCTCCATAAGGAGTGACCCTCAAAATTATTAGCCTCGTCCCAGTTCCTCACTTGGAATATTTAAAAAAGTAATCAAGGGCTGAAGGTATAGGTTAGCAGGTTAAGTTCTTGTTGAATAAATGTATGGATGAGTCTAGATTCTCAGAAGCTGTGTAAAGTTGAACTTGGTAACTAATATCTACAATCCCAGCATTCTCTTTGAAAGATCAGAGGTGGGGACAAGAGAATTGTTGGAAGGTTACAAGCTAGCTATCATTGTGCATACAGTGGCAATCAATAGTAGATAGCTAGAGAGATGATAGATAGATAGATAGATAGATAGATAGATAGATAGATAAACAAATAATAAAAGAAGAGAAAGGTGGAAGGCAAGGATTGACACTAGAGTTTGTCCTCTGAATGCCACATACTTGCTTTGGCACAAAGATACCTCCTGTGCTGTCACTCACACACATTTCATACTCATGCAAACAAAGGAAATAATTCATACAGACAAAGGAAACAATCATGGTAAATGGAGGTCACAAGTGTCGGCTCATAAAAAGGAGAAATTTCAATGTATATAGCTCTCAACATAAGGCATCTTGGGAGCTACATGAATAGGAAGATCTCTTTCTTGAAACAAAGAAGAGGACGGGCGGTAGTGGCGCATGCCTTTAATCCCAGCACTTTGAGGCAGAGGCAGGCGGATTTCTGAGTTCGAGGCCAGCCTGGTCTACAGAGTGAGTTCCAGTACAGCCAGGACTACACAGAGAAACCCTGTCTCCAAAAACCAAAAACCAAAAAAAAAAAAAAAGAAAAAAGAAAGAAACAAAGAAGAGAAATTGTAGTTCTCAGAAGAAACCAACAGTGCCGATATTTAATGTGCCTGGGGCCTTGAAACCTTCCTGTTCTGTAAGTCACTTAGTTTATAACAGCCATTCCAGAAAACTAACATACTTGCTCATTTTACCTGGAATTACCCTACAAGCTGCCTTTCTTTTTCTCACAATTAAATTATGAATTCCTGCTTAAGCCAATCATAAGAAAAAAAAAAAAAAAAGTTGGCTCAAACAAACCCATATTGGGAACTAGAGTCATTTTCCATTAGCATATCTCTGTCTCTATCTCTATATCATCTATATCTACTGAAAGAGAACATGTGTGTATGTATATGAATATATATGTGTTTGTGCATATGTGTGCATGCATGCAAATGTGTGCACATGTATATAAATATATATACATGTGTATATGTTATATATGTAAAGTCATCAGAAACATCATAATCCTAGATATGTTAATAAAATGCAGAAAGAATATCTTTAAAATGTTAGCACATTCAGATGTTTCAAGCACTAAGTGAGACACAAAGACTTCAGTGGCAATCTGTGAGAGAAGACCTCCATTTTGACAAACAAAAGGAAAAAAGAAAAGAAAGAAAGAAAGAAAGAAAGAAAGAAAGAAAGAAAGAAAGAAAAAAGAAAGAAAGAAAGAAAGAAAGAAAGAAAAAAGAAAGAAAGAAAGAAAGAGAAATTAGAGAAACAGAAGCAAAAGCAGGAAAGAAGTACGAGGCGAGGCAGGAGTCAATGGAGATAGTACAAAGAAAAGAAGTGAGCTGTGAGATATCAGGTGATGCAGAGACACAGAAGAGAAGAGGAAGGAGAGAAAAAACAGGAGGCTTTAGCAGTTTAGGAACCAGCAGGGATTAATCAAGGATAATTTTAGTGGAGAGGCAGTGTAAATGAAGTATGTTGAAGTGTATATTTCAAAAGGTTGATATGCAAATCAAAGGTAAAGACTTAAAGTTACACTGTCAGAGTTATCCCTCACACTGCATTTCAGTTCTCTCAGTAATAAGGATGTACATGTGGAAGGCAGAGCCTGGAAGAAGACTCTGTGTTCAAAGGTGTTGGCATGGCTGCCTCTGTCACTGCTAGCTCTTTGAATGGAAGCCATGCTACAAAAGTTCAGGATAAAGAAAGAGACTCAGTGGAAGAGGCTTATGCAAAGTTTATTTAAAATCTCCTTCCCAAGAGAAAAGCAATGTGTTATTGATTCATATTAATCAAGCAGCCTTCTTCCCATTTCTGTGTCCTATTTTTTAAGGGTCCATGTTATTTTCAGAAGCCCTGATCTTTTCCCATTTGCTCCCTTACTCTACTCCAGCAAGCATGCATACTCTGAGAACTGCTTGCTGTATCAGCTCTACATGCCAATTTGGAGCAAGTTGGCTCATGGAAATGCAGAGCTTTCTAGGGTATCAGATCTTCTTCTAGGGTATCAGATCTTCTGCTACTCATAATATATTCGTGACGTCTTCACTATTCTTGTGAGCTCTACAACTGGATGACACTCTCGTGTTAAGTTATGTCTTCCAGTTTGGACACAAAGTAACAGTTTCTCCCCAACTATCTTGCATTGTGACTTATTTCTTAACTACTTAAAATTTAAAATGTTCACTTAGGCTACTATGTAGTGGAATTTCTTATTTTCCTGACCATTCACAGAGCTACAGAGACTGGGTATCTTCTACAAAGAATAGCTTTTCCACAAACTATAATACTCGCAGCACCAAAGAATATATTTCACACTGCTTTGCCCAGTTCTTAAAATTTACCTGATGAACATATGGGTAACTTTGATATTCTTCTGCATCCCAGAGTAATTAAGTATCAACCATGTTCGCAGTAAAGATAGTTATTGTTATGTATGTCATTAACGATGGTTGAATTAGTAATTCTTACAAGTATTTGCAACTTCAGTTTATTCACTATTGGGAATCCCCCTTTTTGCAATATTTATCACCATTGTGTTTTTCAATACTTCAAACCCAAGCAGTGGTTCTTGTTATCAGCCACACAATAAGAACTAAATAAATGTTGGCTAGATGAGTGGAAATGATGAATGGATTAATGGTTTAAGATTGCTGAAGAAACAAGGCTAAACTTAAAAGTCTTCAGTGTCTTACTCATGAAATCATGGATACACGTCCTTGCCAAGAAGCCACTTCACTCAAATTAAGTCTAGCACTAGGTGCTTTTGCAGAATTCACACATCTTCCATGAACATTTCAAAGTTTCAGCCTTCCCTCTAGTTTCTCAGATTGCAGGCATCAAAACTGTATTGTAGCAACTGGAGACTTCACAGATTCCTGAGTTGAGTGGTCTTTATAGGAACATACAGTTACCGTAACCGAAATTAAATCAAAACTATTCAAAGGCTAAGCCCAACATGTGATGCACACCATTGTTCCAATGAGCATCAGTCAGGATTTCTCACAGATGGGGTCACCATGTGTGATATAAATTAAAATGTTTTAGACTATAACTTCAACTCTTTGGAAAATGGTTACCTGGCTGAAGTCTCAGGGGAAAAAAGTGAATGTACCACACCAAAGACAAATTGGAATCCACCAGCATGAGTGGCAATCCAGAGTTACACAGAAATAGAACCCCTGAGGAGATATAGCACCATACATTGTTCAGCACCTGAAATCTAGAGTCCATGTCCTGTGTACTGGAGAAACTGCTGCCTCTGAACTTGCCTGACTTGCAGGCTCTATAGTTCAGATCAGGGAAAAAACTAAAGAAAGAGACTCAATGAGAGTTTTCACGGTAGCTTAAGGACTGCTCCATCCTACACTGGATCAGCAACAATGGGCATGAATCACACATGACATCCTTTGCCAGTTTTCAGAGAAAGGAATATATATTTCCCATATTACTTTCACATCTCATTTCTGACCAGTATTAATTTAAGTCTATTCTGGGAGGAAGGCTATGGAAAATAATTTATGGATCTATTACTATAAATAAATCTCTCCCGAATTGAGTTGCTTATAGGAAAATCACTGAGCTTACTTTGTCTCAAAGTGTGTAGGGTCAGAGATTTCAGGGATCTTGGATGGATGTTTCTGCTGTAAGATTTTTTTGGAAGCTGCTATGAAGCCATGGATAGTTTTGAAAGAGCAAGAAGTCAGACTTGGCTGGGGACTTTGGCTAAGGTCCCAGGTGGTCTGCCTGTGTGGCATTCTCATGAGATGTGGGATGCTAACACAGGAGACGAAGGTTTCAAGAGCAAGTGTACAGTGAGCAAAACAGGATGGCATGGTTTCTCAAAATTGAGACTCAGAAGTCAACACAGCATCATTTGCTCTTTGATGTATTGTTTCAAAACTCGGAAAGGTCCACAAGATTCAAAGTGGGTGAGATGAGAGTTCACCTCGCCATTGTAGGGGAGAAGAAGGGGGAGGAAATACCTCACTCCTTTTTCTCCGCAGGTATGGTGACAACAAAACCAGCTCTTGAATTTTCTACCTTCTTAATTTTTGAAGCCAAAGAACAGAAATAAACATGGAGTTAATGATAATTCAGTTTGTAATTCTTGACAAAATTGGGATGGATCTAAAAGGTAGTCCCAATAATCCCCACTATAAATATATTTCCTAACATTGAGACAATTAATATTGAGAGAATGAATCAGAGAAAGAAATGAAGCCCACACGAAAAGCCATCATACAGTAATTACTGTTTGAGCCTCTTCGCTTTGGTTGACTCGTCTGTGAAATGAAGGCACCATATTCCAAATGACCTTACTTGATCTTTTGCATTATTTATTGAGTCTAAAATAAATACGATCATATCAAACCCTCTTTTTAGAATGCAGAACTGCTAGCTATTTTTTTATAACATAGCAGAGCAAACTGTTGTCTTATAAAGATGATAGATGTGGTTGCTTTTTCCCAGATTGGATGCTTGAATGAAAGAAGTAAGGAGCAATATTAAGACACATAACTCTGAACCCCCTTCTCATCTTTTTATTTCTCAGACATGTACAGTGCCTTTTATCTGAAGCAAAGTAATACATGACTCCAAAATAAACCAATTTCAAGAAATGGAGAAGAATTAATAAAATATTTACTATTCAAAAGAGAAAAGAAAGCTGTGATAATTCTTTACATTTCTCTTCATTATAGTCCTCCAGAATGTTTGTGCATATGGATCACAAATGAATTCTGGGAAGAGCTAGCAGAAGGTTTTGATTAAATGGTATGTTGAATAAACAATTCTGAGACATTTTAATGAGGTCAGATAAAAGGCTGTGCTGAAAAGAAATATTAAATTTTTTACTTTGGGGCTTCTAGCCTAAATGATTTCCTGCAGATCTGAACTCTGTATCTCCTTGCTGTGCCATTATCTGAATCCTCTTGCTAATTTTACTGTCTCAGGTGACCCACGATTCCTTAGCACAGTGGAACCATTGCAGAATTTTAGAAAAGTATTGAGATTATTCTAATGAACTCTAAAAACAAAATAAAACCAACAAACAAATTTAAAAAACAGTTTAAAATCCCATACATTTAGTCTTTCCCTTATATGCTTTCAAAAATAAAGTTAAATAACATGTCTATAGCTCCTTATGACATACTATCAAAATACTACTTTTTGGTTATGTTCCCTAAAAGTCTAGACACATAAATTACAAAAGGCACTTCAGGATTTTTGATAACCAAAATAAATACTATATAAATGGAATCTATGGACTAAATTAATCTGATCAACATGCAACATTTCCTGTGTTTAACCATAAGAAGGTTACCTTGGAAATGAAACATAGCTTATTGGAGGAAGGACCTTTGTGTCTGTCAGTTATGCAGAGAAAATGTGAGCCGTGAGCATTGTGAAGCTAAAAGGTAGTTAAAGTATTTGGAGTTGATGTAAAAGAGTAAAACCATTAGAATAGGCAACCAGAATCACATGAATTCTGGGTACTCAAAAAAGAAAAAAATCGGTTGAGACATTGGCAAATATTCTCCACAGAGTGGAGAGAAATGTGCATTTTCAAATTATCTACTGACTTGGGGCAGGACTCAATACAAGATTCTCAGCTGCCTGACCAATGAAGGACTGAGTCTTAAATAGCTAGAAGAAATGGGTCTCAGGAGACAAGGAGTTTTATCATGGGACTGGAAACAGAATGGTTTAAAATGTCAAAGGAAAATAGAAGTAAGCCACATTCTTCTCCCAAGGTCTTTGTTCCTTGGGGAAATCTAATGCTGTCCTTAACTGGGCCAATGAGAAATCTGACCAGTGAAGAGGACAAGATTCAACAAGGTACACAGAGTATATTGAACATGCATGGAAAAGATGAGAACCCAAATAGATGCTTGCCATAGGAAGGGCAAAGAGAAATGTTTGAGAGGGAGACGTTATTGCAGAAACATAGACAGGCAGCAGAAGCCATGTGGGAATGTTACTGTCACCAAAAAGTGTAATAAGTGGATATTTTTCTAAAGAAAATCATCCATTTGATTAAAATGTCTTGGCAATGGGAATTAATTAAGTATGCTAGCTAATTGAGCTAAATTAAATATAAAATATCAGATACATTTTAGGTTTGTAGTATGCATATCTGCCTATATAGCAATAATACACAGCTATGCTTTTAAACTGTGTTTGCTAGGTTGAATCATCTTGATTGCAAGCTTCTAAAGGACTATGACACTTTTCAACATGACCATCCTTGATTGACATGAACCTCAGATGGCCCAAACCAAAGTAAAATCATCTGAGGTGCTAGCTCCATTTGTCTATTTTCATTTGCACCTATTCAAAAATAATATCTTATATCAGTCTCCTGCGGATCTATCCGGGTGACCCAGCATGATAACAGACTAAGCTAGAGAGATTCTGGACATAATTTAGAAATGAACGATGTCCTTTATCCTTTAGCCTGCAGAACCTTCAGGCCTCACTTTAGCCTGGGTTCCACCTCTAAAGTGTCTTCTCTCACATCACAGCTGCCAGCCAGTGATGTTTCAAAAGCTTGTCTTCTGCTAATTGCATTTACATTTCACTAATATCCCAGCCCTCCACAACAGGAAAAGGCCACAGTGAAAACTTGTGAGTGAATTCAGAAAGGTATATCCCAGACTTCCAGTAAAGCATCAGTAGACCATTGTTATCCAATGCAGTATGATATTTAAAAAACAATGCTTTATCTTTTATTTGTATATTCGCATGTGTACAGTAGATGAATAGTGTATGTGTGTACTTGAATGCATGTACATGTGCATGTGGTACATGTCTATGCATGTGGAGCTAAGAGAACTTTGTCTTCTATCATTCTCCACCCATATTTTTGAGACAAGTTCTCCCATGAAACCTGAACTCACTGATTTGTTAGACTCTCTGGCCAGCAACCTCTGGAGATCTGCCTACCTCATGCCTCTTCCCACTCTGCACCGTTCCCTACAACCAGTGGTACAGGCATTTGGCCCCACGTGGCTTTTTCGTGGGTGACTGGAATCTGAACTCAAATCCTTACGCTTTTGCCACTGGCATCTTCACAGCCCAGAGCTACTTTGCAAACCTGGGATTACTTGGATATACTGCAAACAGGTCATTCCTTCTGACCAGGAGTTCATTGTGGAAGAAACTTTGAGATGACTTTATCTCTGTCATTGATTCCTGGTCAAAACTGTGAAAGGCACCTGTGATCTGTCCCCTAGAAAAGACAAAACTCATCAAACCATAGATTTACTTATGGTAAGCCTACTTTCTACAAATGCTCTGTAATATAATTAAGATACAGCAGACAGTTCAAATGAACTTTGTTAGTGTGTTTTTGGTTTCTGGCTAAAAGATGCAGCCAAAAGTTCTAAGGGATAAAGATGCCTTGAAAAAAGTACTTGTTTTTTTTTTTTTTTTTTTTTCTGTACTATTCAAATCTCTAAACTTGTAATTTGACCTTGTTATTCTCAGTTTGTCCTCCATGTGTATCTCTATCTAGCAAGAGTCATGTCTGTAGACATTTCTGTATGTACTTGCAGCTCAAGAAATTTGTTCCATTCTGTGTACTAGCCAGCCATATAACTGGAGACTAAAATATAATTGCTTTAATTTACTTGTTTTCTGTTTTGCATCAAAGCGCATGAAACATGACAATAGAGTCTTTGGCTCCTAGGATTACTGTATCATATGGAACTCTTTCTTTCTGGTCACACTTAGTTGATGAGCCATATGGTGCCAATGTATTGAGAAAAGTCTGAGCAAGCTTTTCCAAATACGAAATATTATTCAGATTTCCCTAATTTATGCAAATGAGGCCATTCATTTTCATACCTAATCCTCTCTGGAGATGCTCCAAAGTTTAAAATGAAAGAAATTCTTCTTTCAATATATGTAATCCGAATTAATTGCTTTTGACAGCACAGGGTGGGATGGTAGATACTGCAGTAGTTAGCCCTTTAATCAGCTCACCTCTGCAGCAAGCTTAGCCCTGCAGTTCTCTGGAGAGTGGCCAGGCCTACATGCCCTACAACCTCATGGTATCTGAAGAGCAGTAACTCATACACATCAACTGCATTTTATTGTAAATGAACATACTGCTGGAGAAGAAAAGTAGATCCAAAATGGAAACAGAAAATAAAGTGGGAAAAAAAGAGCCTTGTCTAAAATCTCTGGAAACAGATACCTTGATCTACCATTAGAACTTTCCAGTGGACTAAAGGTCATGTTCTTGAGCATGATAGTGAGATCTATAAATGAGTCCACCTTTTCCCACGTCAGATGCACACTGCCCATAGCTCTGTTGGACTGGTTGGTTTTATGTTACTTTGACATAAGATAGAGTCATTTCAGAACAGGGAACCTTACTTGAGAAAATAGCCCCACATTACGGGCCTGTAGGAAGTCTATGGAACACATTTTTTCATTGATGATTGATGTGAGAGGGTTCAGAATACTGTGGGTGGTGTCATCCCAAGGCTGGTGGTCTGTGTGCTATAAGAAAACAGGCTGGGAAAGCCCCAAGGAGCAAGCCAGTAAGCAGCACTCTACCATGACCTCTTGCTTCAGTTTCTGCCCAGCATGAGTTCCTAATCTGACTTGTTGTAAGATGAAATTAACACTTTTCTTCCCAAGTGCCTTTGGTCATGGTGTTTCATCACAGCAATTGGAACCCTAAGTAAGAGACCAGACTTATTCTTCCAATTCTCAACCCCTTGCCACCACCCTCGATATTTTCTTTCAATATTTCTGTTATTCATCTTTCAAGACTTAACTCCAGCATCAAAATACTCATGAATTTTTCTCCTTCCTTACCCTGATGGATATAATTTTCCTATTTTCCATAATGACATAACTCAGTCAACTTCTTCCACATCAGGAATGTTCACATAACAGATAATTTAATGAACAATATTTATTTCTTACCTTCCTTAGGCTTATGTTCAAAGGGGAAGAGGATGTTTGCTTCATGAAACATGAAAGCAAAATAAAAAAATCTTAAAATATTACTTAGGAAAGACATAAGTTCATACACAGGGCTTAATTAAGGAATGTAATAATGAATGAAAAGCTGTCAGAAAACTATAACCTACCTCAAGGAAGAAACCAAGTTTTGTAATTGTAGGTGGTACTTTTCCAAGCTAACATCATTAAACATCCAAAGAGCTTTTGTTTACGGTAGGCAATTTTTTTCTGAAATTGAACACAGAGATTTTAGGATGGTAGGTAAATACTCTAACACTGAACTATATTTTACCCCCTTTGTGACAGATTGTAATAATTACAAATGGAAATTTAATTCAACTAGGATAGATTTATGGGTAGTTTTGAGAAAGATTAGAGATACCAGCCCCTCCTGATCTCTGAAACAAGCATTAAGCATTGTTAGAGGGCTGTGAAATACTTTAAAATGACTTTTGGTGACAAGTATTTATATTGCAAGAGCCCTTTTAAATTTCTGCTTTTCTTGGAAAACAACTAAGATGTTGAGTGCCAACATTATTTCATTCCATAGCAACCAATCCTGTTGACCTCATGGTAACTGGCTATTTTGGACAGAACAACCACTCTGAGGATACTCCAGAAGCTGCAGAGAAACTTTTACAACCATAGCTGAAGATATGCTACAGTTATGACCACTCCAAATACACAGCTCTATGACATAGTAATCTTAGCAAGTTAAGCCTATGTGAACTCTAGAAGATGGTGAAGTCAATTTTACCTAGGCCAAAGCAAGGGTCAGGCCACCTCTCATGGTCCAGAAGAAGGTTTGTAACTGGTACAAACATGGTCTTTTACTTTTGTGAAAGTTTGTGGCTGATGTAAAGAATCTGATATCAGCATGAAAGTCTCATGTGGTTACTACACTACACTCTATGGCTACATCATCAAGCCATTAAGCTCAGTCTTTGAGTCATTCATGAGACCCTCATCCATGCTGCCAAGGATCCCTGTACCTCAGTCTTATATGACATCTGTAACACTACCAGCTGTTGCTTGTTGCTGCCTCCTGCTGAAGTTCACTGCTTTTGGAAGTCATTACAATGGTATGAAAATAATATATTGTCAATAAAAGAAAAAAATAGCTAACCAATTCCAAATCCATAAGCCTCCAACCTAAAAGCCTAAAGGTCATAGAGTCTATAGCTTCTAAAGACTGGAACAATAGTTGTCTAGGTCTCAGAGTTACAATCTCTTAGACTATATACTTTCAGAGCAACCCCTAAACTTCAGATATGAAAGACCTGGGACTGTCAACAATGGAAGAGCTTATTTATCCTTGCTTCCTCACAGTTCCTATAAAAATAGAGCAAAGGAATTCAGTGGGCTGATTGGTAACAATTCTGATTGTGGGTCAGATGTGATAGAGAACAATAGCAGTGGACATTATGGTTTGTGGCTCTGCATTCAAGAATAATGAAAATAGCTTGACTCTCCAAGGGGAGGAAACGAAGCTAAGTGAGATAGACATAAGATCAAAATCTTCTTTATTGAAACACATACTTTTTAATTCACATGTTATTTGTTTCTTGAAGTATGAAATTATTCTCCAAAGAAAATCAGCAACAAAGGTTAATAAAAGTAAGCAGTCATGAATTTTATTTAAATTATTCATAAATAAAAGAAGTGATTACAGTGCACTTAGAGGAATGGAAAATTTTACTTCATAAGGCAAATTAATCTGTTTGTTTGCAATTTCTTTTAATTTCTTCCAGTGGATGCAAGACAACGCAATCTTTAGGTAAAGCAATTAAATACCGTGGTATATAACTCTCCCTAATAAGGTGCCAAATAAATTTCCATTGTAGGTATTCAGTAGTCAGCATGAATCCAGGAACAACATCTTACAAGGGTAATGCTAAAAAGCTGTAGAGTAGTGCATAACAAAAGGGATAGTGTATGTATTTTTGAAGATCATATTTATCTCAGTGAAATAGTAACTACGTTAGAATCATACACACTCTTTTCATAATCTATGCACAATTATAGAAGCTTGAATCTCAAAACTAAATGCTTATTAGCACTCTCTGCTACCTTGTCAAGATAATCTATTCCGATGAAACAAGCTCAGAGACAAAGGGTTCCTGTTCAAGGCACAATCTGCGGTGGTGGTGGGGAAGTTGACATGGCAGTGCCTTGAAGCAGGTCTCACGTCAAATCCACATCAGGAAGCAGAGAGAGAGACTATGACATTCTTGCTAGTGTTTAGCTTCCTTTTTCAATTCTGTCCACTCCTGGATCTCTTGCTCAGGGAAGGATCCTACCTAGAAGTAAGATAGTTCATCACATGGCAATTAAGACAACCAAGATAATCCCTTACAATGACCTCAGAGGTTAGCCTTAATCTAGTTCTTTTTGGGTTCTCCCTGGAGCTTACCTCCTTGGAGATTCTAGGTTCTGCCAAGTTGTCAGTTAACACTAATCATTCCATTACCTCAATGCTTCGAGGTACATAATAATTACAGCACCTACAATTGTATGAGTGACTCTACAACAGCCATTAATATCCCCTTCATTAATATTCATAGTGCACTCCAAAGGACCTACCTGAATTCATGGGACATTCCTTATTACCCTTATACATTGCTTTGGTTACTCCTCAACCCTGATATCTATGACAGCAGACACCAATTAGAGTGTGCAAGCCAATCAGAGGATTGATTTCCTCCGTGTTAGTGATGTCTCCTGATGTTAGTGATGTTCTTGGGTGCTATTTCCTGACCCTATCAAGCTCTGAAAAGCACTAAATACATCTGCCCACTTTCCCAAGGCTTTTAGGAAGCTGAATAAGATAACAACTGTACAATAGTTTGATAGTAAAATAATAAATAAATAACTTAGTGATACCATAATTTGCTCACCTATCCTATGTGCACATTTATGGTTTTAAAACATACATATTTTAATGACAATTGTAATTAGTGAATAGACTTTAACTCTGTTGCTGTGACAACTCTAATCAACTCATTATGATGGACACTTGGGCTTTGTTTACCTCTCTCATAGTCTGGGGCTGAGTCAAAGGTTATCTACTCTGGCCATTAAGAGGACAAATGCTTCGAGGCTCTTTTAATGAAGGTGTTATTTCATGGTACTACACAACACAACTCGAAAATTGCAAACAGATCTTTTTTAAAGTTCCCCTCAACCTTATATTAATTATTATTCTCTCAGTGCAAAAGCTTCTAAGAACACTGCTGCATGAACTAGCCATCCTTCCATCATTTCCCTAAGTTTATCTTCTCTTCAATGCTACCTATAAAGTAAATCACCTAAAGTATTCTTTTATATCCTATTCAACACTAGCCATGAAAAAAAGGTTTCATGTGTTAGTAATAATTTCATACATAATGAAATACATCCACTACTATAAAAATTTTAAAGTCCTATCAGAAATTATATAATTCCAGGATTATAGATACTACTTTCTGGGAATCTTGTTGAATATATTAGTGGAAAGCAAAGCACTTGAGCATCTACACTGGTTGTTATGATCACAGGAATCCAATGGTGTCCAAGATACCCTTCTTGAGCATATAATGCTCAAAAAGTATCAGCCTGATTACTGAATAGATACATGTTTTATAACTGTATAACCACTGTTCTTTCAGCCCCATAATTGCTAATTTTTATTTTTGTCTATTTTTTCTTCATACCTAAAAGATATTGTTGACTGGCATCCAAACTTTGTTAAACTTCTTCCAAAGTATGTTTTATAAAATACACAGAAGTAATTGTATGAAAGTAATTACAAAAAATACATACACAGTACACACATGCCCACACAGACATGCACACACACCACACATACACACAACACACCACCAACAACCTGTTTGGGAAAATATTTTCATCTTTTCTGTTAAAAAGTTAAGTTATGTTTCAGAGTATCAACCTCTAGGTGAAGTTCAATCCATGTCTTTGTGTTTTTGTGTTTGCATAAAGTATTTCTCTGTCTCAATTTAGTTTTCCAATCAGCAAAATAATGCTTTTAAAATGAATATAATCACTATGGTCTTTTTGCCTCAATTTTTCTTTTGCAATAACTCACCCTAAGGATATGATGTCAAGAAATGATGCAAATCTACGATTATCTAAGTGCTACATAAACTTACTTTCAGTTTTAAGAGATGTATATGACAGCTTTGTATTAAGAAAATGTATATTCCCATAATTATACAGCGAATTTTCTACCCAGAAATATCATTAATATTTGACATTAAGGAAAACAGCCATGCTCCCCCATCACCTAGACAAACACATGGGGATTTAACTAAGCTGTGGCTCCTGATTCTTCCCTGAGATCCTAAAGTACACACAACAAGACTTGGTTAGCTCAGTAGAGTGGTTCTGCCCAAAGGCAAGCACATTAAAACACCAACAACGTCACACCCTGCAAAGATCCTTATTAATCCTGTGCAGTGGGTACTTGTTTGTTACTTGTTCTTTATATTTGGCTGTTATTACTTACAAACTTTCAAAGGCTAGCAAATCTTTTCTTTGTTTCAGTGTCTTCTGTGGCTTGCAAGCTTCACAAATTTCTTTCACAAAGCTCAACACATTATTTTTCGTGTCAATAGCCAATGATACCCTTTTCCCCTATTTTTCAAAGAGCAACCAGAATGTCTGTCTAACAATCTCTTGGTATCTATTCTCTTTGATACTTCCAGTATACTTATCAGGCAGCCATCCAACCACTGAAAGTATGAGGATAGAGTCCTAGGATCAACACTATCATAGCCATTGCAGTCCTTAGAACAAGTTACTATTTTTCTGGTAGATATTATAGCCAAGAGCACTGTACACCAACAGAGATATTAGAAAAAGATATGATAAAGAAAATGCTATTCAACTGCAAACACAATCATGAGATCTAATAGTTTTGTATATTTCTATGTGACTAACTTTGTATTTCTTTTCTAGTTCTAGAAAATGGGTTTAATTTAATTATAACTATATTCATTCTGTATATGATAATAAAATTTTTACACTCAGATCCCTTTTCATCTGAGAAAATTTTATGCAGGTATTTAGGTATATAAAGTAAATATATAAACATTTACTGATAATCATTCAAAAAGAAATTTGCTTTAACACAAGTATTGAAATACATAAAATTTTATTATTCATAAACACAAAAGTAAATTTGCATACTAATGAGAGAAAATATGCTTGCTTATTTTTGCATAGTGGGTTAAATCTTAGCTGAGTATTTGATACTGCAGGGTGCACAGCATCTTCAATATTTTCCTGAATTGTGGGATATTTTGATTTTATAATCATCAATGTGAGGGTTACTACTTTGTTGAAAAGTTGAGTTAATAGTAACTAATGTATCCATCTAACTACAATGAAACCACTAAAAGGTATTGAAGCAACTCAAAATACTATATGTATGATAGTATACAATACTATCATATTGTAGAACATAATTTTGTAAACTATGGTTCAGGACCCTGTTTGGGCTCTTATAACTGAACGTTCGGGGGGTTGAAAAATTGACAACAGGAAATGGTAGCTGAATAAGAAGTAACTAAATACAACTAGCAGAAGTATATTTCAGGCCATTTCAGGGATGGAGGGAAGTTTTGTCCAGATGGCAATGAAAATGTCATTTAACATTTTTTATGACAATGAAGTTAACAAATGTGTAGAATCAAATATTCTAACACAATATATTACACAAATGTACTATTAATAATATGATATTCATGTGCCAAGTCATGATTGTATGAAAATACTGAGAGCTTTTATTTTCAATAATGCAATCAGTATTTCTCTATAAGGACAGGAATCTTTGGATGGTGAAAACACTGAAAGTCTTGATATAAGACCATCTCAAATCTGCACTGAGATGTTTCAGGCAGTTGGCAATGTGTAGCCACACAAGAAAGAATGCACAATGCAGAGTAAATCTGTTGTATGTAAAGACCTAAGGTTGCAGTAAAATTTGCAACATGGGTGGCTGTTGCTAGAAACACCTTGGATTCATTTTACATTTGATTTTGAATGAATATTTAGTTACTAATTATTCAGATACCATGTAAATATCCCACAATTCAGACACACAGGAAGTTGCCAATTTTTCGGTCTTCCTCAACATTCAGTAGTAGCATGATCCCAAACAGGGTCATGAACCACAGTTTAAAAACTTAAGTCCTACAGTATGATGGAATACAGTATGATGAGTTGTTTCCATATCATTTAGTGGCTCCATTATAGTTGTTTGGACCCATGAATCACTATTAATCAAACATCTATCTTTAGCTATTAACTTGCCACAGTTTTTTTTTATTAAGTTGGTTCTCTGACATTTTCACACATATATAAAATGCATCTGATTATTCTCACCTCAAAACCTGCCACCTGCCCTCCTTCCTAACAAATCTTTTTCCTATATATGTGTTATTTTGCTTTGTTCTGAGTTTAACCAATGGTGTGACTACATGTTTGAAATGATCATCGGAGCTTGGTGGCTGACCAGTAGGCATAACACTGAAGATGACTTCTCCCCATTCAGAATCTTTCAGTAGCCAATATGTCAACAGGCAGAGGTAGGTCCCAATAAGTCCTTCTCTCATTCATGATGGATCGTTGAGAAGGCTCATCTTGTGTAGGTAGGCCATGTGCAGGAAAGCCCAATTACTGTGCCTTTAAGAGAGCAATAGCTTTGTCATCCCTAAAAGGTGGCTTTTCATGACACAACCCATTTCCCTTTGTTCTGACTCTTATATCGTATCTACACCCTCTTCCTTGATATTCTTAAAGTCTTAGAGAGGGTAGTCTAAATATCTTGTTTATGGCTGTGCACTCAACTGTCACTTCTCACCCAGAGTAGTCCTGTGTCTTTGCATTGGAACAAGTGGCTATCTCTGGTGCCTATTAGTATACCAAAGCACATGTAAGTGTCCAGGCTCCCTCACCATCACAAATACCTGTAGCTCTTCTCTGTTCTTGCCTCACCCCTAACCTAAACTTCCTCAGTACGTGGGTTTCCTTATCCTAACCCTGCAACTCCTTATTTCCTTATAACCTTGTAGTTTTATATAAGCTCTGTCTCTCTCTTGCTCATCCTTCTTAGTTTTCTTTGGCCACACTCTCTTTGTGTTACTCTTTTGCTCTCCCCACCTCCTCAAGGCCCTGTCCAATTTACTGGCCATGTTCAGCTTACTACATTCTCTCTTTGCTCTAGATATCTTTGGATGTACTCTCCCTCGTATCTACAATAAAAACTTTTCCCCTGACCACAGTTTAGAATGATCATGTCTTTAGCTTATACAGCATTGACTGAAGTTCACTACAAAGAATTTTTTAGTTAGGACTAAGAGCAACCTTTGCCCATGGGTATAAATATAAACATTTAGAAGGCCTCGAATCCAATTAGAGCAGTTGTTGGCCTGCATAAGGTTTGTGCCAGTTTTGCCCAAGTGACGATAACTTGTCTAGCAGTTAGACATTGAAGTTTATACTTGGTAAGACAGTTGGTATATTTTCTCCCCAATAGCATCTGGAGCCCCTTCCAGCACCATGAAAGCTAATCGACAATGTGGAAGTTTCTAACTTGGTTCCAACTTGTTCTCTCTATCTTACAACCAAGATGCATAGAGTCCTCAAAAATAACACCTAGTTCTGGTGAGTAATTAAGAGGAATGGCAAGAAACTAATAATTGGGAGGACCGGGGCTACCTCTTGACTGACTGACAACTCATATGGAGGTAGGCCACACCTGATTCTGAGAATTGTATTTAGTAACTCAGGACTTCTCAGACTAAAATTGTCTATCCGTATGGAATATCTTCCTTCTCTTTTACAAATACTATTATTTAATTGGTTCACAAGATGGTAGGTTTTCATATGGCTTTATCATAAACCTTTATAATGGTTCACCAATATCTTGCTTTACCTTTCCATTCTAAGTATTCTGTTACATTACTTTCATTTGTCCTATGTTGTATCACCTCTCTCTCCAAAAGTACCTTTCTCTCACGTCCTCCTTTCTAGCTTCCTGGAATTTAGGAATTCCAACTTAAACACACATAGCTAAAGATTTGAAGCTACGATTCATTAATGAGAGAACACACAGAGTATTATGAGAATAGTGTAACTCAGTATATTTTTCCCTAGTTTTATCAATTTGCCTACCATTTTCACTTTTCTTTACTGATGACTGCAATTCCATCATGTCCGTATAACACATTTTCGTTTATCCATGCATCAGTTGATAGAATTTATGCTAAAATCATTTACTTCTTACTTCAAGCAGAGCAGCACTGAACCCAAGTGTATAATTATCTCTACAGTAGGATATAGGCTGTGTGGAGCATATACCCAGGAGTCGGACAGCTGGGTTATATAGTTTTATTTTGATTTTTGTAGAAAATTCCAGACAATTTTCCAAAGCAGTTATACCGTTTTGCACATCTTCCAACAGTGAGTGTACAAGTGTGTCCTTTCCCCACATTGATACCAGGATTTGTTGTCATTAGTACACTTGATGATGCTTGTTCTGGGTAGGGTAAGATAGAATGATAATTCAATTTATGTATACCCTTGGTGGCAATATGCCAGTTACCTTTTACAAAAAACATATGGTCTCATAAATCTATGAATTTAATTTCTAGTTTTCATCTATAATTTTCATTTATTTCTCTTTCAATTTTAGCTTTTCCCAGAAAAAGAATCATCAAGATAATAGATCTGTGCATTTTAATAAATATATCTTGATAAATTACAATACTATGTGTAAAATTTGTGTAAATTTACCATCCCAGAAGCATCATTTGAGGTGATATTCCCTTTATGGAGGATATTATTATTGTATTTGAAATACTTAAGTTTTGTTTATTTGAGAAGAGAAAATGGAATGTTACTTTTAATTTGTCTTTTTGTTTATTTTTGTATAATTTGTATTCATCCCTTGAGTGTTTTTCCTTTTAGGAATTAACTGTATTCTCTGTTGACTGTTCGTTGTTCATTAATAAGATGTCTCCTTTTATGACAACTTGCATAGTCTTTTTACATGTAAACTATTTACTCCTTATGCAGTATATTCTGTAATTTTTTTCACTGGTTAGCATTTTGGGTTTTACTTTATGCTTGTTTGCTAATGTTCATATAGGTGGATCTTGGTGTGGTTTGCTATTTCTTGAAAGGTAAAATGTCTCTGCTGGAACACTGTTGAGCATAAGTTTCCGTGGATTAGCAAGATGGCTGAGGTGCTAAACACACTTGCCAATCCTGATGACATGGATTCAGTCTCCAGAACCAACATGGTGGAAGGAGAAAGCCCATTTCCCTAAGTCATCTTCTGACCTCTACACACATCCTATGGCATGCACACACACCAAAATCATTAATTGCCGTTTAAAATGGTATTTTATTTGCTTTTATTTTCTTGTTTTTTCCAATATTTCATTTATTTCTGAGATTTTTTAATCCTGAAATATGACAAGGCTTTGCATAGAATAGTGAAAATTACTGAATTAGAAAAAGCTAGTGGCTGGTTAAAGGGCTTAAACATCTGTATCAGAAGTGTTCCCAGGTGTTTTGGAAGCCTTGAAATGATCGTGTTCTGCCAGAGTGAACATCAATCTACAAATGTTTTTATATTGCTCCAAGTTACTATTCATTATGCCAAGCTATCCACCAGGCAATGCGGAAGGAACACAACCTCATGGAAGAAAGGAGCCTTAACTCATGTAATCAACCCTGGACTTAATATGCAATGCTTTCTGTCTAGCAACAACAAATATGACATGGTGACTGGTTCTGAGCAAACACAGTGGAACCCATGGCAGATCTAGAGACAGGTCTGTCATATGTTAAGGAGATATGATTTTAAAATCATCAGGCAGGCTGCATGTAATGTGCACTGTACAATGTTATACACTATCCCCAAGCCACTTTTAGGCTAGGGTGATTTAAAAATGTGGCTTTTCTCTAGTTGAACCAATGATAATTAGCTCAATAATCCATCTTCTGAAGGGTCAGTTTGAATAACACCAGATCAATGTCATCACTCACAGGTGATAGAGATTTGCTTAAAATTCATTTAACAGACTTTCACTGAGCACTTTCCTCATGTCAAAGCCTTCACTAGGGATTGAGGATCCACAGTATAGGCAGCCATTGAACCTGCCTTCTAGGACAGGAAGTCTTAAACCTGAGGAACAACTTCTTGAAAAGATGCATTCCTGGGCTGTACTTCAGCCCTTTACTTTAAACTTTCGTTTTATTTCTTTCAAATTTTATGTATTCTTTTTAAATTTTTATCTTTTATTTTTTAAGATTATAATATAATTATGTCTTGTGGATCTGGTCATTCAGCAGAATGGAGGGTCACTCTTAGACTCAGGACAAATGCTACTTCTTCAGGTCTTATATGGCCAAGATTACAAAAAAAATTCGTTTTTATTGGATATTTTATTTATTTGCATTTCAGATGCCATCCCCTTTCCCCATTTCCCCTCCCTAGAAATCCCCATCCTATCCCCCCTCCTCCTTTTTGCTTTTATACCATTTTAATTACATGCAAGTATTAAGGTCAGTTTTAGGTTGAGGAACTGTACCCAAATCATCCTTTGATTGTGCCATTAAAAGCCACCGCATTTAGTTTTCCTACTACATCTCAAGTTTAGGAATTTCCCCAATATTGAACATCCATAGTTGATATGCTGTGATTCAGAGTTCTTTGAAACTAAATTCCACAAGAAAGGAGGATTATTCTCTGGCCTAAGTGTGTTAAGCATATTAAAATATTAAATTAAGAAGTTTAATTGATTAATTAATTAATTAACTGCAGAATAAGCATATGTCAAAGCCAATCCAGAAAACACAGTTAGCCACTTCAAAGGTAGTGATAAGTCAAGCCCTGCAGCCCTCTTGCAAAAGAATCTGTGCTGTTCCATGAGTTTATATTTACATAGCTATTTTCATATCTTTCCAAGTGCATTCACAAACTGTAGAGCATAGTGCTTTCTCCATTGGTTTGATAATTAGCTCCTTCAGGAAACTTGTAAGAACCAAAGAAAGTAGAATCACTTTTCATCTATGTCTATTTCCAGAAAGGAGGAATGCCTTGTGGCATTGAACAAAGAGCAAAGCAGAGAAATATTGGAAAGTGTAGCAGCTACCTTGCTATTAAGAAGCTCTCTGCTCTTTTGGGAAAGCCTTGTTTCCCTGGAATGTGCAGAACCACTGACTCATTAGCATTGTAGAATATGCTTCTCAACACTACACTTCAACCTTTAACCTCCGCGAAATCTGCTTTCCCGGAAAACTGTTTAGAATGTCAGAGCAAGGAACTTAGAGACAATTTACCACAATCAGGATCATGGAACATAGAAATGAAGGTTCGGATAAAGAAGTATCCAAAAAGAGTCCATCAGGACAAGCATAGCCATCCACAAATTTTATTGAGCAAAGGTTATGTGAAAGATACTCTCTTAGCTCCGGTGAATAATGTGAACAAAACAAAACAGAAACAATAGGCAAATAATTACCATTGATCTCAGTGCAGAGAGGCATTCCTGTTAGAAGTGTTGAGAATACATGACTGTGCGTGCTCAGCCATAGGGCAGACATCTATACTGACACCTCTGCTCTCACTTAGGCTCAGTGCACATCACGGATGATGGGACAGAAAGACTCTAAAGATGAGAGGATGAGGAGTGCTGTGAAATGTTATCCTCTGAACTTAATATGGCTATCACACTTAGCAGTATCGTTACATACACAGTACCTGCACAGGATCAAGCCAGTTACTGAGAGAATGGTCAACCAATAATCGTCCTAACTTGAAACCCATCCCATGGACAAGCACCAACTCCTGACAGTACTAATGATACTCTGTTATGTTTGCAGACGGAAGTCTATCATGACTGTCATCTGAGAGGCTCCACCCAGCACCTCACACAGACAGATGCAGACACACCCATAGCCAAACAGTGGATGGAGCTTGGGACTCTTATGGAAGAACATGATGAAGGAATGTGGCCCTGAAAGGGATACAAACTACACAGGATGACCAGCAGAATCAACTAACCTGGACCCTTGAGATTGAACCACCAAAGAACATACATGAGCTTGAACTAGGCCTCCCTGCATGTTTGTAACAGAAGTGCAGCTTGGTCTTCCTGTGGGTTCTGAACAATTGGAGTGAGGCTACGCCAAAAGCTATTGCCTGTCAATGGGATATGTTCTTCTAGCTGGGCTGCCTTTTCTAGCCTCAGTGGGAGAGGATGCACCTAGCCTCTCTGAGACTTAAGCAGCATGGGGGGGGGCGGTGGAGGGGCAAAAGAGTTACCCAGGGGGGTCCACACCCACTCAAAGGAGAAGAGGAGGGAATGGGAGAAGAATTGTGGGAAAGGTGACTAGGAGGGAGGCAGTGAGCAGGATATAAAGTGAATAAGTAAAATAATTTTTTAAAAAGTGAAAAAACTGCAACATTGAATGGCAAGGGAATCCTGATCCCTACCAGTAGCTGAGGAGCCATAGAACTGTGCTGTGGCTACAGGAGTTGGGAGAGTCCCACGGAGTAGGTTTCCTATGACCCTGTGCTCACGCACATATGAGCAACACTAATTGGACTCAGTGGGTTAAAAATAAATGCGTACATAGATAATTTTTTAAAGGGTCTTGAATTCAGGAGATAGACTGGGTGAGAGGTCCTGATGGGACTGGAGGAACTGATGGGTGGATTTGATCAAGGCACATGGCCAAAATATATAAATCATTCAAAGAATAAATGAAAATCATTTTCAAGAGTAATACTACCAATGATAGGGAAAAGGATGCATTTGTGTGAACAAATGACTAATGCCAAGCCACAGTTTTTCAAGGTTGAATTGAACTGCACATCTTTTCAACAAATATTACCAGACTCCTCAGCAGCAGCGTGCTGCACTGCGCACAGAATGATATGTTTTGTGCTATTGTTAATGTCCTTCGCCTGTAGCTCAGATCACTTTGCCGTGAAGGAAAAACAATAATCTTGATTAATTTAGTTGGATATTTTTTAAAAATTAAACTTCCAGGGTTATGCAGTCACCGAATTGGGCCCAAACACTTGATGTTCCTGTACTTACAACTTCTTAAAGTTAATCAAATTTTCCACTTGAATCAGAACAGAAATGTAAAAACCAATAACAGTTAAGCCAAAAGTACTAAATTAAGGAGTATCTCAAGTTCAGACTTGCTAGGAATGGAAAGCAGATCCCTGGCTAGCATATTTATAGGGCACAGTGAATTAAATTTACTAGAAAGGTGAGTCTCCTCAAAGAAGGTAACTATAAATAACATTTAGAAACATGAACAAAGTAGTGAAAAAAGTATTATAAGTATTTTAAAAATTTATTTATTTAGTCACTTTGCATCCCAATATCAGCTCCTATCTCCTCCCAGTACCCCATCATGCAGATTATGCTCCCATTCTTCCATCCCCTTCTTTGAAAAGGGGACCCCCCTTCTGGTATCACACATCCTACCACCACCTCTATTATACACCTTCCACACACCCCTGGCACATCAAGTCACTGCAGGACTAGGTGCATCCTATTCCACTGAGGTCAGACAAGGCAGCACAGTTAGAATAACTGTACCCACAGGCAAACAGGCAATAGATTCAGGGACAGACCTGGTTCTGTTGTTGGGGGATCTGAACACCAAGCTGCACATCAGCTATGTATGTGCAGGGGCCTAGATCCAGCCTGTGCTCACTGTTTGCTCACAGTCTAGGAGTCCCTAAGGGTCCAAGTACGTTATATCTGTGGTCTTCCTGTGGAGTTCCTGTTCTCTTCGGGTCTCTCAATCCTTCCTCCAACTCTTCCATAAGACTCTGGAGCTCTATCTTATGTTTGACTGTGGGTCTCTGAATCTGTATCCACTGCCTGGATACAGTCTCTCAGAGGACAGTTATGCCAGGCTCCTATCTACAAGCTTTACATAACATCATTAATAGTGTCAGGTATTGGTTCTTGGCCAGGGGATGGGTCTCAATTTGGGACAGTCATTGGTTGACTATTTCCCTTAGTCTCTGCTCTAGCTTTATCCTTGTACATCTTGTTGGCAGGACACATTTTAGGTGGAAGGTTTTGTGAATGGGTTTTTGTTCTTATCCCTGCCTGGGAGTACTGCCTGACTAGAAGAAGTGACCACTTCAGGATTCATATGCCTCACTGCTAGGAGTCTCAGCTAGAGTTGCCCACATAGACACGCTGGAGCCTCCTTCCATCCCAAGTGTCTGTAACGTCCTAGAGATTCCCCCCACACCCACTGCCAGTTTCTGTTCTCCCTCCCTGCTCTCCCTAATACCCCTGATTGGCTCCCAACTCCACTCCTCCCCATTCCCTCTTCCACCCAGTTTCCCTTCTCTTATCTGCCTCTGATGAGTATTTTATTTCCCCTTCTAGGAAAGATTCAAGCATCCTTCCTTGTGCCTCATATCAACTTATAATAACTAAATAGCATGTGGGTCTGTATTACCTCACTCAGGATATTTTCTAGCTCCATCCATTTGCCTGCAAAATTCATGGTGCCCTTTTTTTTAATGGCTGAGTAGTATTCTGTTGTATAAATGAGCCACGTTTTCTTTCTTTCTTTTCTTCTTCATTTTTCTTTTTTTTTTACCTTTAGTCATGGTATTTTATTGCATTAATAGAAATCCCAACTAAGACACAAGCACAAATAAACAAGCAAAAGCAGAACCACAAATCAAAAAACAAAACAACACCAACAAAAACAAAACAAAAAAACAAACAAACAAATAAAAAACCTTCCCGAGGTCTTGGCTTCTCACCAGCACCTTTGCTTCTGTTTGTTCCCTAGGTTTCTGGGAGGGTTAGGAATCCTTGTGCCTCTACACCCCACTCCTGTGGGCTTCTGCCTCTTGCACCCTCGCTGAGAGATCAAATGATTGATGGCTCACTGCCAAGTCCAGAGACTAAGGCAGTTCTCCTGGACTCTATCCTCACTAACCTTGTCCTGCTTTGGATCTTGCTTGTCTTATGACTGTCCCCAGTGATAGTGTCCTCAGTGCTAATTGCTCCTCTGGTTGTCTCCAGTCCCTTCTGCTGTCTCCTGTTTGTGTGGTCCTACCCTAAACACTGTTGTATCAGAAGTTCTAGGTTCTCCCTTACACCCACCCTGCCCCTGCAAGACATACCCCTATGTCCCACCTACTACGGCAGGACATATTCATATGTCCTACCTACTACTGGCCCTGCCTTGCCTCACATCCTCACCTTAATCGGTGTCTCTCACCGGTGGTCTGGTAGGCAATTCTTTGTGGATGTTTCATGATGCCTCGACACACACCATGCTCTAACCCAAGATCCTCATCTTTACATACCCCTCTCCAGGGGCAATGGTAGATCAGCAAGCTGGATCTCTAAAACCAACGGTTCTCAACCTTCCTAATGCTGTGACCCATTAATACAGTTCCTTGTGTTGTGGTGAACCCACAACATAAAATTATTTTCATTGCTACTTCATAACCATAGTTTTGCTTCTGCTATGTATCATAACATAAGTATATAACATGTAATATATCTTATATACAATCCCTATAAAAGGGTCCTGATTTAAATACTCATTTAAGCTGGGCGGTGGTGGTGCACGCCTTTAATCCCAGCACTTGGGAGGCAGAGACAGGCGGATTTCTGAGTTCGAGGTCAGCCTGGTCTACAGAGTGAGTTTCAGGACAGCCAGGGCTATACAGAGAAACCCTGTCTCGAAAAAGAAAAAAAAAATTAATTTATTCATTCATTTTCATTCTCTCTCTCTCCCCATCTAGATCTCCCCCCCCCTTTGCTAAACACCTGTTATCTTTCTAATGCTTTCAAAGAACTTTCAAAGAAGCAACTTTTGGTTCCTTCCCTTCTTCAGCTCTGTCTGTCCCCAACTCTGCTCTAGTCATTGTTATTTCCAGGCACTTTACCACTAGGTGTCCCATGCTGAGACAGTGACAGGATTAACGAGCAAGGTGGGTGCTGCTAGTGACTGGTAAATAGTGCTATGGAACTTTTGATGAAGAAGTGGGGAGACAGAGGAAAGAGTGCCTAGAGGTTGGGGTGTGGGGATGGGAGGATGGGACACAACTAAATTATGCTTTAGCATGACTGATCCAGCCATGTGCGGAAGTGAGTAAGATGGAGGAGGCAAGATGTTCTACTAAAGAACAGCCATGGTAGTAAAGATGAAGAGAGCACTGGGGTAACAAGGTTTTCAGGACAGTGGTTCTCAACCTGTAGGTTGAAACCCCTTTGTAGGCTGAATGAACCATGTTTTCTTTATCCATTTTTCAGAAGAGGAACATCTAGGTTGTTTCCTGTTTCTGGGTATTATGAATAAAGCTGCTATGAACATAGTTGACTAAGTGTCCTTGTACAATGGTAGAGCCTCTTTTGAGTGTATTCCCAATAGTGGTTTAGCTTAATTTTGAGGTAGAACTATTCCTAGTTTTCTCAGAAACCACCAAATTGATTTCCAGAGTGGTTTTACAAGTTTGCACTCCCACCATCAAGGAGGAGTGTTTCCCTTGCTCCATATCCTCAGCAGTATGTGGTTTCACTTGAGTGTGGTTTTCTTTGTTTGTTTGTTTGTTTGTTTTTTTGTTTTTTTTAATCTTAGCTATTCTGATGGGTGTAAGGTAGAATCTCAACATTGTTTTGATTTCCATTTCCATAATGACTAACGACATTGAACATTTCTTTAAGTGTTTCTTGGCTAGTAGAGATTACTCTGCTGAAAATTCTGTTTAGTTCTGTGTCCCATTTTTAATTGGGTTATCTGATTTGTTGATATCTAACTTCTTGAGTTCTTTATATATTTTGGATATTAGCCCTCTGTTGGATGTAGGATTAGTAGAGATCTTTTCCCAATCTGTACGGTGTCCTTTTGTCCTATTGATATTTTCTTGCCTTATAGAAGCTTTTCAGTTTCATGAGGTCCAATTTGTTGATTGTTGATCTTAGTGCCTGAGCCATTGGTGTTCTTTTCAGGAAGTTGTCTCCTGTACCAGTGATTTCAAGGATATTCCCTAATCTCTGTTCTATTAGATTTAGTGTGTCTGGTTTTATGTTGAGGTCTTTGATTCACTTGTACTTGTGCTTTGTGCAGTGTGATAAATATAGATTTATTTGCATTCTTCTACATGAAAATCTAGTTAGACCTGCACCATTTTTTAAAGGTATTCTCCTTTTTTGCATTGTATGGTTTTAGCTTCTTTGTCAAAAATCACGTATCTGTAGATGTGTGCGTTTATTTCTATGTTGTCAATTCAATTCTATTGATCTACTGGTCTGTTTCTGTACCAATACCACGCAGTTTTTTATTACTATTGCTGTGTAGTACTGCTTGAGATCAAGGGTGGTGATCCTTCCAGTTCTTTTATTGTTCAAGATTGTTTTAGTTATCCTGTTTTTGTTTGTTTGTTGTTTTATTTTTTCCATATGAAGTTGAGAATTGTTCTTTCAAGATATGTAATGAATTGTGTTGGAATTTTGATGTGAATTGCATTGAATCTGTATATTGCTTTTGGTAAGATGGCCATTTTAACTATGTTAATCTTAGGGATCCATGAGCATGGATCTTCTGATATCTTTCTATCTTCTGATGTCTTTCTTAATTTTTTCTTCAGAGACTTGGTGTTCTGGTCATACAGGTCTTTCACTTGCTTGGTTAGAGTTATTCCAAGATATTTAATGTAGGATGAGTTAGTCAACATGTTCTGACTAGTGGTTCACAATGACCCATGCATGAAAGCAAGTATTTCTGCATTTACTCACCTGAAGCCTGTCTGACAATCAGAGACGAACAAAGACAAAGAGTTTGTGACCAGGAAAGCCAACTGATTACTTTTCTACCTTGGCAACTGCCACAGCTCCTTCTAGTACTGTGAGAACCAGTCCCCAGGAAGGATATATCCAGAACAAGTCCAACTCCATTCTGCCAAGTCCTGTGTCCAAAAAGTGTGGTATCTCTCAAAATGGGGACTTGAAGGCTCTGAGAGGCAACTGAGATGAACAGCAATAACCTACACTGTATTAGAAGACTCTCTTGGGGAATCTTCTCAAGCCTGGTACTGGGGGCTTTTTTAGATAGCCAATTTCATATCATATGTAAATTTAGGTAAATATAAAACAATACAACAATTATATATAGATATATAATTAATTTTTCATGTGTAAAATACAAATATAATATCAACCTTACAGGTTATTTAAGGACTATAAGATACATAACAAGGAACCTAAGAGTTGGCTTCTTCTTTTCAAAATTTCTATTTTTTCATAAGCATTACACACAATATTTGCAAATGGATAAAATGTTATAATCTTTGACATATAATTTTGTGTTTTAGTAATTTGTTTCATGGCTTACAGCTTTACATATATTGAAATTGTTGCATATTGCTATTTACTATGTTGACAGTTTGCTTAGCTACTCCCCTTGGTGGGGAATTTGGATGGTTTCCAAGCTGTAGTTTCTGTCAATAAAAACTGTGATTTTTTTTTTTTTGCTAACATAAAGCAACAAGAACAAAAACAAAACTCACTCTAATACTTACCCCATTCCCAGAAGACAGCAGATCTAGGCAGGCACCGCTACCTTGGAATGCCGTTCCATTAATGGAATTGAGGAGTTGAGGAGTCTATCAATAGATATTTTCATTGCAATCTCTTGAAAGCATTCTAGGATACCTGGAATTCTAATTAAAACAAACCAAACAAAGAGCACCTCCCTCTTGACATAGTTTTTCTCTGGAGACCCCTCACATACTTAGTTTTGCCTAGCTGAGGAAATTTTCCCCTGGGTTCTCACTGGGATTTCCCAACACCCTTTCCAATTTAGATTCAGGCTTAAATGGCCTGTAATAATTTCATGCCAGAGTATACAGAATGCACCGATTTAGTTCTATTAGCCTCTTTGAAACTTCCATTTCAGCTTTCTACTTCCCAACAGGTTAGAATGCAGTTTCTTTATCTTTCCCAAGACTGCATTGTAGAAATCTCTTCCTCATATTTACCATCTGCTTTAATACCATTCTTGGTCTCAAAACTCAATTCCTTCTGGTTCTAATTATTATCAACCCTGCCCAATCAGATAGTTGAATGTCTTTTGACTGAACTGCATGTTAATGTATTTGAAGTAAAAATGTATCAAAAATGCATTCAAAGAAGTGGCAAGAACTCTTTCTTACCTTATTTCTGATCTTGGGAAGAAAACTTCCAGCCTTTAGCTACTGAATTTGATACGGTGGATATTCCATAGGAAAATTTTATCAAATTGAAGGAGTTCATATCCATTCCTCATTTATGAATGTTTTAGATATTTGAAAAGTATTTTGTGCATCTATTGTGGTACTTGTATGATTTTAACATGATTCTGTCAATGTAATATATTAAGAAATTGATTTATACACAAACACACACACACACACACACACACACACATACACACACACACACACACACACACACACACACACACACACACTGGGCCAGTAAGATGTTGTGCAGCTAAATTGCTTGCAATGCAAGATCTGAGTTCAATGCCCAGAAGCCACATAAATGTGGAAGGAGACAATTAGTTCTAGGAAGTTATCTTCTGACTTCCACATGTGCAAGCTCCACACACACAAATCATGAGCATTTAATAATAATGCCTTTTAAAAAACAAATAAACAAACAGAAGTCAAGAGCATTCAGTATTTACCATCATGAGAAGGCAGTCCAGCAATAAGAAAACAAATGCTGATTTGCCATGACTCATTTTTATTTTATTAAGACATAATTCACACAGCATAAAATTCATGATGTGAAACTGTAGCAGAGTGCTTCCTGTTATCCTCACTACACAAAGAACTCAGCATCACTCCTTGTACCAACACATTTCCATCACACCAAGAAAAGCAAATCTCTCAGGGGCTGGAGAGACAGCCTGGCAGTTAAGAGCACTT
Source organism: Mastomys natalensis (assembly GCA_021653895.1). Classification (NCBI taxonomy): domain Eukaryota; kingdom Metazoa; phylum Chordata; class Mammalia; order Rodentia; family Muridae; genus Mastomys; species Mastomys natalensis. Next base: position 687,589 of record JAJTUV010000364.1, on the reverse strand, counting down.
TCTGTTCCAGCTTAGCACTCATGCTTGGTTCCCAGCATACACATGGAGGCTTACAACCTCTGGACCTCCATGTCCAGAGTATTCAGCACTATCTTCTATGCTCTGCAGGAATCAGATGGTGCACATATATACATGCAGGTAAAACACTCGTGTAGATTAAAAAATAATGTCTATACCTATTCACCACTGTGCTCAATGACATCGCCTCATGATTTTTGTACATTTTCATATTCTGGACTTTTTATACAAATAATAGAGTATGCAGTTTATTGTGTCTGGCTTTTTTTACTTAGCAGATAATTGTCAATCTTATGCATGCTGGTGCATAAATCATAGCATCATTTATGTCCTGCCTGAATAATATACCATTCTGTACATGCATAAGACTTTATTACAATAGCCATTCCTCAGCTCATGGGTATCAGTTTTGTTTCTACCTTTGGGTTCATATGAGGACTTCTGGGCTCATGTGTAAGGTTGTTATGATGTAGATATACATTTTCATTTGTCTTGAACATACACATTTGTATGGTGCTTCTGGGTTAAATGGCATTCTACATGTAACCTTCAGAGGACTGATAGGATGTTTTCTGTAATGGCTACCATTTTATTCTCATCAACAATGTGTGAACATTCCTGCTTCTCTATATGGACACCCATTATGGACTCCTCATCCTGTTGAATTATTTTCTCACATATTATTATACATTTGTACTTTCTTATATGAAGAAATGTTTTATATATCCCTGCTGGATAGCTTTTTCATAGTGTACTTAACAGTCTACAAAGGCTTCTGATGAGAGAAAAAACATCTGTGGTTTTAGCCATTGCTGGGCCCTACTTGCTAGCTACTGTACTGACCTATCAGCCAAAATGTGCCACTGATACAATAACAGCAAGACCTATAAAGTTAGTCAATCCCTCCCTTGATTGGATTTCAGGCCTGCTCCATCGGAAAGAATATATGCCTGACTCAGTAAATATGGGCAAAGGACTAAGGTATGAGGGAGAACCAACTGTTATCACTTTAGTTTTTGCTTGTTTATTTTGTTTTGCGCTTTCTAAAAGGTCACGTTGTCACACTGTTTTCTAAACACTTATGTCCATAAATTTGCATTACTCTCAGTCTTGTTAAGAAAGCTTCTTACTCTAGTTGGTACTGGTTAATGAAGAGACTCTTAAATGATCACAGGTATGAGAATATGCAATTGTCGGTAATCAGCTCAAAAGGAGACAGCTATGTTAACCCACTTACTATGCCCAAGGCTCAGGGAACATCACAAAAGAGGAGGGCAGAAAGAATGTAAGATTTGGAGGACGGAAGGAATGCTGTGACATGATGTCTTCTGGACATGACTTGACTGCTGTATCTATTAGCTCATAGTAAGATCAAACCAGTTTAAAATGGCAGCATAGACAGTAGAATATTGATAATCATCTTCAAAAACAACACATTTATCTGTATTAATCTTTCTCTCTCTCCCTCTCTCTCTCCATTTCTCTCTCCTTCCCTTTCTCCCCCTCTCTGTGTATAATTTTTTTTTATATTTACCTATAGAGTTATCTTATTCTTTGTTCATGTTGAGTCAAGTCGTTTTACTCCCTCGTGAAACATTACCTTTGCTGTTTTTTATTTTAAAATTGTTAGACAGATTTATTTTTATTTTAAATTATGTGTATCTATTTGTGTCTGTGTGGAAGTTTGAGCATGTGATTGCAGGTGCCAGAGGGACACAGGCATGGGATCTCACAATTTACAGAACATTTTTTCTTCTTACCCTGTGGATCCCAGAGATCAAATTCTGCTGTGAGACTTGATGACAAGCACCTTTATTTGCTGAGTCATTTTACTATCTCTCCTTTAATAGTTCTTGTAATACTGTATTTTACTTTTATTTATCCTGAGGACTGCCAAATTACTCCTTCATCATACTGGGTAGCTTTTCTGGATATAGAATGATGGTTGATAATAATTGAAATATGCATCCCATGGCCTTCTGAACCTCATAGCCTCTCATCAGAAACCTTCTTTTACAGTCTTGTGGTATTCCTTGAAAATAATGAGTTGTTTCTCTGTGAATATTTTTGGTGTCTCTCTTTGACTTAACAGATATCATGATGTATCTAGATGTAGACAAATTGGAATTAAACACAGTTAGAGTTTATTTGTTTGGCTTTTTTTTTTTTTTGATGTGTAGATTTACATTTTATCCAGTTTCTGACATTTCAATCATGATTCATTCAACTCTTCTATCTGGCCCCTTCTCTTACTCATGTCTCCTCATGGAACTCTTAGTACAACTATGTGTACTTGGTGTGCTTGATGGTGCCTCAATGTCTGAGAGTCTGTTTTGTTTTTTAATTCTTCTCTATAACCAGGCAATTTTGTTTCAGTCTGTAGATAGCCCAGCTAGCTGATTCCATCAGGTCACATCTTCTGTTGGTCCTCTTCATTGGTATTATTATCACCCAGTGATTTTTGATTACTATATAAAACTTCAAATTTTATCATTTTTCAAGTAATCTTTGTTTTCTATGGACATACTTTTGATGTGATATTGCTTTCAGTTTCCTTATTTCTTAGACATAGCTTCTCTTTTTTAAAAAGTATCAATTGGGGTTTAATAAATCTAACTCTATGTGCCTTGATGACACTCTGACACAGCCAGCACAGCATCCCTGCTGAAGAATTTGTCCTTCACCTACCAAGCTGTTAAGGGATCATCCTCTATTCTAAAATTTGCAGTGGCTCAACCATATCCTATAAGGGGTGTGAGTAGTCCAATTTCCTTTAGATCTCTGGGCATCTTTAAAACAAGCTTGTCTAGTAAACCAGTATCCAGCACACTGATGACTGTTCTCATTACTGTGATCCATAAACCTGACAGAAGCAACCCAAGGGACAGATAGTCCATTTGACCCTAGTTTAGCTGTTGTGGAAGTTTCACTCAGAGTGGCAGGACAGTCAGTGAGCAGATTTTCATATTTTAGCAGATCAGAAAGTAGGGGACTCAGACTGGAACCAGGAGTAGATGTTAATTTCAATATTTTGCCCATCATGACCTACATTTGAAAGCCAAGCATGTGTTTCAAAGGTTCCATAACTCCCAAAGCAGCAAAACCAGTAGGGTTTAGATTTCAAATGCATGTGCCTATGGTAGTCTTTCACATCCGAACAGAATTCTTCAGTGGTTTTTCCAGTTTATAAAGACCTAATAAGTTGTCCCATCTTTTGTCAACTATCTTTGCATATGATATCTTTGATGAATGCTTCAGCACTCAGCCAGATAGTCTATAGCTCTATTCATCTACAGACCTTTTCATTTCTCATGTTGTATTTTCTCCAATTCTCAGGGTTGGAAAAATGAAAATACTTAAGGTTTTCTCAATTATTTCATGATTATATGTCTAGCAATGAGCCTAAGCACAGCATCATACACATTCCTATGGCCTTCAAGTTTCCCAGAATCACATAAAAACTTGTTAAGGATCTTAAGGACATCTTATATCTAGATTTTCCTTTTGAATTTTTAGTAAGTTGCCTCAATTTGACAACATCACTTCAAACAACCATGATGCTAAAATCTCCCCCTGAATATTCTTGGTAAATGCACTGTGAGTAAAACTCATCTGCACAATCCAAGTTCTGAGTTGGGTTAATTTAAGATGTCTTTATGAGTAATGCTTTCTTGGGAAATAGCAAAAAAAAAAAAAAAAAATGGAGATTCTTTGGGATGGAGCTTTGAAGGATCCCTATCTTTGTTTTCCTTCACCAGAGGCTTCAAGGCTTTTGATCTTCATTGTTTCCAGAGCTACCTTGAAGCTGTGTGGGTGGCGGTGGAAAAGAACATGTTCTTACAGACTTGGCACTTTGTCTACATTGACCTTCACAAGACTGCAGCAAGCTTTTAATTCATTTGCAGAGCTGTGAAAATGTTGGTACCGAGCATTTGTGCTGATTTTTCATTGCTGTCCTAGAGGAGAGGATCACTATTTGCTAACATTACCCCTATTAGCTTAACAAGTACGTTGGGATGCCAGTTTTGTCTCCAGCCAACCCTAGACCACATCATATTAGAATCCTTTGATGGACCATCATGTCCTTGATTTAGTGCATATAGTACAACAGCAGTCTATCTATCCCAAATTATGGCTAGCACAATTTTTCCCATATTCCAGAGCTTGCACTAACTTGGCAGAGTAACCATTCTTTAGTCTTCTGGCATGGATGGATTTCTCATCACTTTCCTCCTGCTGTGAGAAGACTGTCTTCCATGCAGAATGCAGTTTGACTTGATGAACCAGAAGTTAACACTATTTAACTGACTGGTTAATGGGTCAGAGTTTGAGGAAGGCATAAGGCATGCTCACCTGCACTGTTTGAGAGGCCAGCTGTCTTTGCTGATTTATCCTTGCTGATTCTGCGAACGTTGCTGGTTCACCATTTGAGAGATCATGTGTGATTAACATCAAGCCAGACACTCTTCATTTGAATTTTATGAAATGTCAGTCCTTAGAAAAGGTCTGGTATAAAATTACAACATGGTTCCACAAGAGTTGCATGAAAATAAGAAGTGTATATGGGTAACCTATAGCCACTCTATAATAGGCACTGTCTTTTGGTTAATCTGAAAGTAATATACAAGTTGGAGTTCGATTTTGAGTTTATAACCATAACAGAATATTAGACCTAAAAATGTAACTAAATGCCAAGAAAGAGATTACCAGTATGTATTACTTTAGAATTTGACAATAGCTAGAGGAAAAAGCCAGAGGAAGCATTGTTTTAAAGGCTTGGAGAGACTGGAAAACAAAACAAAATAAAACAGGACATTTGGAATAGGACATAGGAAAGGGCCTTTATACTTGAGTATGTAATCTAATAATCCAGTTAAGTATAAATTCAGTTTTATACCACTAGCAAGTCTAAGTCAATTAAACTTCAACAGGACCCAGGAATCTGCATATTAATAATCCCCTTACACATCTCCAGGGCACTGGATTAAGCTGTGACAAAGAAACTGAGGTTGAAATGTGTAATGTAATGTTCAGAACCTGATAAATGTTCCTTTTCAATTTCATTACAGCATAAGTTTAAACAGTTGTGATTATTAATTATAAAAGTGGCTGGAAAATCTTATTAATTTCACTTAATTATACTTCTACTCGATTACCCCATTAACATTTGGGGCCCAATATTTTTATATTGTGGAGGGTTGTCTTATATATTATAGGATATTTAAGCAGTATCTTTGGCTTCTATACAATAGGATACAATATCAAAGATGTCTTCCTATGTCTTCTAGGGAGCAAACTTATTCTAAATAGGAAACCATTCTCGACAATTTTGTGTTTTGAATTCATAGCAACTCCTTAGCAGAACTCTAAAGGTAAAAATATTAAATTTGGCAAAATGCACGGCAGAATTTATTTTGGAATGGGGGAAATAGGCATTTGGGACTAGAGCAGAGTGGGCTAAAAGTGTGGTTCAACAATAGCTGACAAATGACTGTGTCATTCACAAAATTTGAAGAAGCTTCTGGTAGTAGATTCTGTGATGGATAGTTTTATCAATTTAAGGGGATCTGAGATCAACTAAGGGACATATCTCTGTGAAAAATGTTTCCAGAAGAAAATTATCTACAGAAGACCCTTTCTCAAAGTGGGAAGTAACTTCCAATGGGTGACCCAGATGTCGAGTTTCTAAGCTAAAGCAGTTACACCTGCCTTCCATCAGTTTTGCTAGCACTGCTAGTATCTGCTATTCCTGCCAACACACACACACACACACACACACACACACACCACTTCAAGTTTCTTCACCTTCCAACATTGACTCAAGTGCAGCAATTCTCAAAGAATCTTCCAGGTCCCAAAACCAGATTGGGACCGTTGAGGCTTCCAACTTCATTGTGTGAGCAGCTACATGCTTTCAGCCTCCCTAGTACACACAGCCATTGCTAGGCTACCCATATCCCATCGTATAAACCAATCTAGTGAATCATAAGAATCTATACATGCATTCTGTCAGTTCTGCTCCTCTAGAGGGTGCTGACTGAAATAGGCATGTGCAACAAAACAGATCTAGCCTTCACATGAGCTGATAAGATTGCTCCACTTCTAAACTTCAACATAGACAAAATCTAATTTAAGATATTCAAGAAAGAACTGCAAAAGCCTGAATTGTGACTCTTCAAACACAATAATATTTTTTCTACAAAAGGCAAGTGACACGTATGTATGCCCTGGTGTCTATATAATGTTTCACCTGCTGCTTTTACTTACCTCGTGGACCTTTGAAGTTATTACATTTATTACTTTTTAATAAATATTTATATTCAAAGGTTTTTTTTATTGTTCTCTGTGAGATTAGAAGAACCAAGTTGAATAACTGTGTAGAATCTTAACAATTTAGTATCAACTCCCATGTTCATATAAGTATGTCAGCATACTTGTCCTTACTTAGCAAAGTCTTATTCCCAGGACATATCATATTCTGTTTTTATTTTATCGTCACAAAAGATTCTTTAGTGTGGTCATGGCTTAGTCTCTGCCATGTAACATATTTCATATCTGTAGTTTGTTTGTTTGTTCTTGTAAATCTAGCATAGAAATAGCCTGTTCTGTTATCATTTCTTATACATTCTTGCAGTAAGTGAAGATATGAGGTACTGACTCCCGTACTTAGAGAGTAAACTGAAAAGAACTATAGGATGAAACTAAAAAGGTGTGGGTTTCTAGTCCAACTCTGGGTGAATCCATACAACAACTCCACTTCTGAATATTATTTTCTGTGTTTATATTTTTTAAAAGATGATATTCTTAATATTTAGGGTGCAGGTTACATTTCAATCATGATTTCTGCCTGAAAGAGATCCGGAACTGACTGCTTGAAGAATGACTTGGCAAATGGTCATACTACATGATTCTAAAACTCTTGATAGCTCAAACATATTGAGATCCCCAAAACATTCTCTGTCCCCAATTAACTCTTGTCCTGGATTCTCCAGAGTGAGCTCACCTGTACACCTCTTCTAAAGGAATGTGCTAGTAGTGTAGCTAGCTAGATACTATCTTCACTTTCTCTTTTCTTGGGCACTTAATAAAAAGATTTGCTTTATGATCTCCTAACTTGACATAAAGGAAACCAAGTCTGCCTAAACAAACTTTTGACTGTACTTCAGTCTTGTTTCCTCTCTCTAGTCTTGTCTAGTCTCTTCTCTTGTTGTTATCTACCTATACAGTGACCCATTCTAATCAAACCTTTCCCACAATCACTGACTGAAACAAAACAGCTTCAGACTCACTTTTCAGTCTTAACTTTTCTGAACTATTTTGTATCATATGAGGAAAGATTGAGTTCCTCTTTTGAAATAGCCACTTGTACAGCATCCAACTCTTCTTATTGTTCTAGCCTTCCTATTCCCTTATAGACTGTTTTGTTGCTCTGCTTTGCTGATCATGTGTCCTTTATTCAGACTTGACACGTTCCAGTGGTCCCTTTGGCCTAAAGTCATCAACTGTTCCCTACATCATAGAGCCTTCTCGGAGGTGAGTTGATGCTACTTCATGACTGTATTAACTATGATTTGTAAACCATTCGTGCAACTATAAAGTCTCCAATAGAGTGTCAAGATGTATACTTAAGCTCTATATTAAATAAATACTCCAAAATTTATAGCAATGTTTCAAAACAGCATTAATTTTATATAGATATATTGTTCTTTGTCTTCTTCATGTGGTTATTGAACCCAGATAGCCAAGATTTGATCATCATTCATTCTTGATTCATCACTGTAATTAATCACATGATGGATCATTTCCAGAGACTTTTATAATTGGTTAAATGAGTTAATGAATATTTTACTTTATCTTTATATTTCATTCTCAGGTAGATCAAGAAAATTTATAGCCACTAGAACTTGCAGCTCAGTTGAACTTGAAGTTGGCAAGGAATGTATTCAGTGAGAATAGAACCTGTTGTCAGATATAAAAATCAAACATTAATACTTCAACAATATGGAGGGGATAGCATTGGACATGAATGTGAACCCCAATTTAGACAGAAATACAACTCTTAGCAATGTTTTATCTATACTGAGATTTTCAGTGTGATTCAGTTATAATGAGTGCAATTTAGGTTTCACATATCATTTATGGTTCTATATTTTACCAATGGTTACCACTATCAATACCACCAATAGCCATCTCTCACTCTGTTGTTCTAAGATTTTATAACTACCATGCCTATTTAGTCAATGGTTAGCTGATAGTTGATTTGGCAATTATAACTTAGCCACAAACCACAGTTTTTTCTAGTAGATTCCTCGAGGACAGATGTAATTTCAATCATCTGTGAATTCCAGTGCAAAAGCAAAACTCTATAAAATAATTGGTATGGAATATTGCTTCCCAGTCTGCTTGATACTTTCAAGTTTAAGCCTGTGTTTTCCAGCTTGAGTTTGATTTTAATAAAAACCATGCATGTCGGTAATTATGGCTGTGAGAGCAATCCTATTCCTTGCAGCTTACTTTCCACTTAACTCTTAGTTTAGAAAGAAATTATACAATAAACAGAAGGTGATGATAATGACACAGAGGAGGTGGCTTCAGATGTAGAAAATGGAATCATGTCCAAATGGCTCCTTTCCAGACACAGCTGACAGACTTCACAGTGTATGTCTATCAGTCAATACACTTTGAACTGAGTCAGAGTGCTACCTCTAGGGATTGGATCCCATTGATTTTTAATGAGTGTAATTGTCTCAAGGGTCACTAGAGTTGCTTCTCATCTTCTCCTGTTATGTAAGTTAGCTTGGGTGTTAATGTGGGAGTGGGCAAAGGGTTAACAAAAAGCTAACAATAGTTACCCATAAATTGAATGGCAACAAAGTCAGGGCAAGGAGGGGGAGAATGGAGAGATGAATTTCTGACAGAGAAGGGACTAATAATGTCCAACCATCTATTTGCTTCAAAATGCATTGCAAAGGGCAATAATTGTTTTAAATAGAAAGGCTGTTGAATTATAATTGGGAATAATTGAAACCCACCGACATATTGAATAAAACATGAGCTATTTTAACCAGTGATATCTTTAAAATTATCTTCAGGAGAAATAGGGACACGGGTCATGATTGGCCATGATCCTCACCCATTCCCTGTTGTCTTTGGCAGTCCATTATGGGATGTGTTTACTAACAAGCACTGTGAACTAAGTAGATACCAGGTCCCTCTGCTTTACCCCGCATGGCTCTTTCTGGGTGCACTACTAGATAAGAACCAGAGAAGATACTGTTTCCAAAAGAGTGAGCTTTAGCCATATGATAAAGAAATATACAGGTCTGAGTATCCTGTGACAGCATCAGCATGCTCTGAGCAGTAGTATTTCCACAAGCCATTATGATGTCATGCAGCATGCATCTCCCAAACACAGCCTAGTCAGGGGTTATTAACTGCTATTTTCCAGCTGTCGCCCTCACCATATCTGCGGTCACATCATTTGTCCAACAGATTCCAGCTCCATGGCACATGTCCTTCTCCCTCTCATTGCTCTGTACCCACAGACAGGTTCTTTGTGTGTTCCATCTGCCTACAACATAGAACTGACAGTCAGAGTGGGATGAAGGCGGGAGGCTTAGATGACTGAGATTAGAATGTCTGAGTCGGAAAGGGAGGGCAGCCTCAGATGACAGTTATGACAATGATGGAGCTCAAAGGAAAGTAGGCTTTCTGTATCCTCGTTACACTATGAGGCAGTTCTAGACTTAGCCCAGGGTCTACTAGGTGGATAATAGTCATTTTCTGAATGAAAATAAATGATAGATGACTGTGGTAGACAGCATCCAGAAGACAGACTAAGCTGGGTTCCAACCTTGTTTCCTCTCGAGTGCCAGACACAGAAATGAGACTGTTTAAGTAAGCATGGACCAGTATAAACCGCTGTTTACTCTATTCTCACCATATGTGGAATGGAAATGATAAGAGGCCCCAACTCACACTGATTCATGAAATTGAAGAATAGATAATCTACACAGGGAGCCTCAAACCAGAGCTCAGAAATATGGCCACCATCTTAAGTGACCATGTTAGCCTCCCCAAGGACAACTACAGTACTCAAAATGCCTCTATCAATGCACACTAGTTTAAGCCTGAGATTATTCATTGTGCCTAGCTCAGGCCTTCATTTGCTACCTTGTCAAAGTGAACCTTTTTTTTTAGCTTGTAACTTCAAGAGGAAAGCTACAGAATCAGTTTTCAGGCACTCTTTTTCAAAGTCTCCAGCATGATCATAGGATACAAGTAGAAAAGAGCAGGAACAGAGGATAGCATGGTTTTCTTTTCTACATCAGTGACTGAAAAGCTAGCTGCTTGGGTCTTCTTATTCACCCCCTTTTCATCAAGATTTCTAGAAACTCCCAGCTGGATGGGAGAGACATTGCCCTTTGTGTTTCTAATTGGCCTGGGGTACATAGAGTTGCTTTTGTTTCCTTTATGCCTCAAGATTCCAGTACAACAGTCAAGTGTATGATTTCTACAATTTTGCTTTGCTTGTTCTAGTATTCTTATACATGGAGGAGGTTAGTGAGTGCATGGGGTTGAGGTAATATAGCTGGAAGGAACACTGCTAAATCTGGTGTTAGAAAGACCTGGGGTTGCTTCCCAGGGTAAATGCCTGACAATGCAAACTTAGAGGGAGGTTCAGTCATATGTCTGTATTCATTCTCTCTCTCTGTCTCTCTCTGTCTCTCTCTCTCTGTCTCTCTCTCTCTCTCTTTTCTCTCTGTCTCTGACTCTCTCTGTCTCTCTCTTTCTTTCATACACACACTTACACACAAACACACTTTAGTGGAAAGGATTTCTAAAAAAAATTTCTAAAGTCAAGGTCACAGTATCAAGGCATGATTTAGACATAAAGCACACATGTTCGAAATGACAGCAGCTTGGTCCAGATGTGGTTATATGTCTCAGAAGACTAAGGCCTATGACTTCTCTCATGCAGCTTTTGCTAAATAGTATTGGCACAGTAGAAGAGTGCTTCGAGTGTAATATTACCAGAATATTTTTTCTAAAGGAAGATATGGACACTGCACACCTGCATGGATCATACCCTGGATAAAAGCAATGCTACCAGAATCAGAAACATTAAGGTTATTGTCAGCTATGTTCCTGAAAGGAAAATCAAGCTTCATCTGCTAGCCAGCTTTACAATGGACTTCAGTGTGTAGTACAGAGTGAAGTATTTTGTCTCAAACTCTCATGCATTCTGTTGTTTTCCCCACAACAAAAATGAGATTTGAAGTGTCAGCATTATTTGTGGTGACTGCTTAGAATAGAAAACTGTTAAATGTAGCCTCCTCATTAGCAAATGATCATCACAGAATGGAAGGAAGGGTTTATCCCTGTATCCCCGTTGCTTTTTCTTGCCTGGCTTCGTGTGTGGCACCCCTTGAATCAATACTGGAGGAATTGTCTGCTGCCCAGCAGCCAGAAATATACTCTGGAGCTCAGGAGCCATGGGGATTTCTGTGCTCTGAGCAAGCTCAGTGAATCTGCATCTGTGGGAATAGACAGTTAGCAGAAATCGGAATCTCGTCCAATAAGGCAGAGTGCATGACCATGGGGAAGAAAATGTGCAGAGAGGCCAGCAGCCAACACAGTGTCAAGAGGTAGATGGGGTCTGCACAGTATCACTCTGTCTTATCTAGGAAATAATTATATGGTTCTTATTTATATTTAAGGACACATCAGTGAATATCTGGTACTAGCTCAGACTAGAAGAAATAAAAGCATCTCAGATGGGTCACTGGGGTCAGCTTTGCCTTGTGGACTCTGGTTGCTTACTCAATACACTAAACAGGCTGGAAGCCCCAGAAGCACCTAATAGCTCTGCAAAGCCTTGGCAGAGCCTGGTTCACTCTGCAGGGTTGAAATGGGCTTCATGGCAGGCTCATTTCAAGCTGCTGGCTATGAAAAGTAAAAATAAAGTATGTTTTTCTTCCCAACCCCTCCTGCACCTGAAAGGCAAGTTATACTTCTTTGGGGGCACATATCATCCAGATGTGAAGTGTCTGAGTAAACTATATTGACTGGCTCACCAAGCAGCAGGAAACCAAGGAAAGCTGGAAGACTTCACTGCAGTGAGGGGCAAGAATGGTGTGTACAGAGAGATGTGGGTCAAGGTTCAGACAAAGGACATACGTAAGTCAACAAGCAGTATTCAGTAGACCTCCCCCCTTTTAGGAAACACAGATCCTTTTCTCAGACATTAGAATCTGAATACGGTTTTCTCTCCCTCTTCTCCTCTCAGTTCCTCGCCTGCTCTTCCATATGGATCCACGGTGTTCTTGCCTCTCATTAGAAAAGAACAGGCTTCTAAGAGATAACAACAAAACATAACAAAATAAAATATAGTAAGATGAAACAAAAACCATCACACCAAAGTTGGACAAGATGAGCCAATAGAAAAATAAGAGCTCCAAGAAAAAGAACAAGAGTCAGAGATCCAGACACCCAGGAGACCTTGAAAGTCCTGAACTGAAAGCTATAGTATATATGCCGAAGACCCAGGGCAGATGTTTCTGGGCCCTGTGATTGCTGCTTCAGTCTCTGTAAGTTCATATGAGGTTTTCTCAGTTGTATTAGAAGGCCTTATTCTTCTGGAGTTCTCTATCCTCTCTTCTCAGCACAAGGGCAGTGTAAGACATGTCCAGTTTCCCCACTCCTTCTGCATCCTCTTCTGCAGGGTTTCTAGAAGGACCATCCTCTGAATGACTACAAATGACTACTCAGTAGTTAGGTTTTGATTCTGCTGAAAACATTAGTGCTGGTAAGACACGGGTTGGTTCTGCTACTTATCACACTGAAGTTCTGGCAGACATAAATAGTGCCTTTAAGTCCTTAAAGAGTGAATGTGAACTCAGACAGGTTGTGCCAAAACCTACAGGTGAAAAACTTTAAAGATGAAGATTTGAGTTCAGGCGAAGTAACCATCAAAGTGATCATCCAGGATCCTTATAAGTCATTCAGTGCAAGAAACCATTATCTTTGTCTTGGGTGTAACACAGGTTCCAACTATTCTGTTGAATTTATTTATTTATTTATGAATTTATTTATTTATTTATGAATTTATTTATTTATGAATTTATTTATTTATTTATGAATTTATTTATTGTGCACACAGGTTTGCAAAAATGGATTGATTTTTATGAAGAGTCCAGTACTTTCTGGGAGATGAGGGTCCATTTATTCCAGTACTGGCTAATGGGATTTGAAGTAAACTTTGCAGTCGAGTGGACCCTATAGAAAATATATATGGGACACCAAAGTTAAAATACTAGCTGAAAAAGAAAATCCAGCCTGGCAAATGTCATTTAAAAAAAAATGCTTGGCACACATGGGCATAACTTTCACTGGTAGCTTGTTATTAATTGTGATGGCTAATTGTCACTGCCAACTTGACTGGGTTTATAACCAATATATCTGTGCCTCTGTGAGCCTGTTTCTAGAATTGTTTAACTGAAGAGGGAAAAGCCACGCAAACTTAAGTGGCACCACCCCGTGGATTGAGATCCTAGAATTGTTTCCAAAAGGGAAGTTCCCCGAGTACCACCATTCATCCCTCTCTGCTTGCTGAGTGCAAACATAACAAAAACCGCTGGCTTGGGCTTCTGTCGACATGCAGTCTCCATGGACTGTACCCTCACACTGTAAGCCAAAATAAACCCTTTCTCCCTTACATTGCTTCTTGTCAGATATGTTGCCACAGAAGGCTAGTAAAGGAACTAAAGTATTGCTGTTCAAAGTTATGAGACAGTGCCTCTTAGGGACCCAACTCTCTGTTCTGAAATCTGTGTGTTAATATGATATTTGATCTGAAAAGACAGAGTGCTCTAGACAAAGTATGGTGTGTAAAAACATTACACGGGATGGCAGAGACGAACCAGAGGCAACAACAGCACAAATGTCAGTGTTAGTCAAGTCCAGGATGCGAGATTGATTCTAAGAAGCCCCTTTGCAAGTGCAGAGCCAAGGAAGACCTCTTGTATTGGTGAGGCTGCAACCTGAGATTTAGTAAGGGAAAAACCTAAAACTTTCCATGAAAACACTGTGAAACTCTGTGAAAACACTTCAAAATGTTAAAAACAGTACCAATGTATAAGTGCTCATACATTTTGAGCTGTTCCCAGGATGGGTAACATAGTTTATAGGACCTAGTGAATAAGGAAAAAAGTACAGCCTTTTCTTCAAACATTAGCAAGAATTCCAACACACATCGCAGAGTATAAAATGAAAGAGTGCCCTTCTGCATAGCTGACTCTGCTTCATGCAAGTCATGACTTCTTCCAAAGTCTTTCTCCCACCCATGCCTGTGTCTATTGAATCTCAGGATAGAGGGCTTCATGAACAGATTATATGAGGATGAATTTGCCTATTTTTTGCTCCTGGAAGAAACAAGGGACAGTGGGAAAACAATATGTTTTCTGAGCATCAGAAGACTTGAGTATTTAGTGAATGGTCTTTGCCAGGCACTCAGACTTCTCTATACAGCAGGATCAGTTTTCCCCATAATGTGGAGTCTTGCTATAGATAGATCAATGAGTCTGACATTTTTAATACCTGCTCAGCAAATGGAATCAGCTTAGGGTCACCTCTAAGATAACTTCCTAATTTCACTTTCTTTCTTTCTTTCTTTTTTTTTTTTTTTTTGGTTTTTTTTTTTTTTTTGGTTTTTTTTTTTTTTTTTTTTTTTTTTGGTTTTTCGAGACAGGGTTTCTCTGTGTAGCCCTGGCTGTCCTGGAACTCACTCTGTAGACCAGGCTGGCCTTGAACTCAGAAATCCTCCTGTCTCTACCTCCCAACTGCTGGGATTAAAGGCGTGTGCCACCACCGCCCGACATAATTGACATAATTTCACTTTCTTCAGTGCTAAATTTTTTATTATTCTGTCAATTGATTAATCTCTCTCTCCCCTCTCTGTTCTCTCCCTCTTTTGTTCAAATTGCCACACAGGAGTATTTCTGTGCCCACACCCCACTCATTATCTCCTTATGAAGGCTTAGATTTCTATAACTGAAAACTGTGGGTGAGTAGCTTGACAAAAATGTGTTTCTTTCATTTCTGGATTCTAGATGAAGATGTTCACAGACATAGTGATGGCCAGGGTGTCTTCTTTAAAGAAGACATACCCAGCTAGCTGACTTCTTACTGTGTTCTCAATGATAAGGGACAGGGAGAGTTCTCTGCCATCCATTTTTATAAAGGACCTAACCCTGTTTATAAGAGCCTCACTCTCCCAATCCATTTTGTAAGACCTCATCTCCTAATGTCCCTCTATTATGAGTTATCAGTATAGAAAATGGTGTGACATTTTGACAGAGTGTGTAATGTATTCCCTCTTTTGACCTTATTTGTGGGTTTATCTTTAACTGCCTATTACTTTATTTCACCCTCTAATTATCATTCAACAAAATAGTGGACTAGTTATGTTTTCCTTTCCACACTTAACATCTTTAGAACTGATATCTGTGGGTGACGTCATTCCAGTATATTATTGGATCCCTCAGCTTACAACATTTATGTTCAGAATAAAATCTTACCTCTACACTGAGTATAATATAGGGATGGAAACCTCACTATGGTAACAGGGTTGTGAGGATTAAATTCCATTCGCCCAGCCCACTGTCTGAGAAGTATCTTTGTTCAGCACAAAGTTGAAATCCTTCCAGTGGCCTTCCTCTTCTGTATGAAGAGCATGTAGCAGGCTTCAGCAGTCTTTCTAACTTTCTGCTACATGTTGTCTGTTGAAGGATCCCATTAGATAATAACTCTCCTAGCTACAGAGCATGCCTTCTTCCCTTGTAAAAACCCATGGGCGTTTATAAGCTGACTGAACTCCCAGGCTAGCTAGATTTCCCCTTTTTATCACTTCCCTTTCTCTTTGCTTTTCTCATTTTTAACCTCCTTCTTGTATCTTCATTTTTGGGTGACACAACTAAAGCAAGGGAGTTCTCAGCTAAGTACTTTGCAAATCCTCCTGTTTATACACAATTTCTCAGGGAATGGTTCTCCAAGCCTGGACCTAGATCAGCTGCCTCAGCATCTCGGAACCCTTAGAAATGCAGATTCCTGAGTTCATCTCAGATTCCTGATCAGACACTGGACTAGAACTGAGTGTTCTGGGCCTTAGCAAGCTCTCCAGATTGTTTCCTATGTAAGTGAAGCTCAGGAACCACCGATCCAGGGAAATGTAGCTCCAAAATGCACATTGCCAGATGCCATTAGCAATTATAGTTCTAGATTCCCTGTGGTTTTGCCGAGAGAGGACTGGCAACCCACACTAGAACTTGGCTGCGGGTGTGCTTCATTTCATTTAGTGAACTCCATGCTACCAAGTGGTTTTGCAGGTGTTATGTTAAAATTACTCCTTTTCATGGGACTTGAGAACAGTTGCAGGTGGGTATTTTGTTACCACATCCCGACTGCCTTTCCAGTCAGTACTTGCCTGCCAATGATGGAGGGATTTTAATATGCTTTGGCACCTTTGTCATGTTCAGAACACCAGGAGGAGAGAGGTCTCATTTTCACCAGCTTTGTATATCTCTTGTTGTAACCTGTGCGTGAATTATGAAACAGGGCAAGTAACTAGTGGGATTTTAGCCACATACACACCTGGACATCATTAAGTCAACCAGGGAGAACAAGGTAGCCAAGTGAGTCCAAGCTTCTAAGCTGTCCCACGGGTAAGTGTGGCTGTGTGACCCTCAGATCCACCACTAAGGCAGTGTCTGTGAACTCAGAGTGAAAGACTGAAGAGAATTAGTTCTACTGATAATTAAGCTCAGAAATACACATGCATCAATTATTCAGTTTCCACAAGTCCTCATTAATATAGGCTTCTCAAGTGCAGACAGAATGATAATTCAAAGGAGAAATAGGACCAAATTTATCTTTGTGTGCTTGTCCAGAAGACAAAGAATGGCAGTGGGGTGGGGAGAAACTGGAGAAGCAGCCTAAAAGTGAGAGCAGAGTGGCTGGCCATGCAGAACTGACTATTTTCAACTTCAGCAAGGCCCATAAAGGAAAAGCTCCATCCAAAAATGACCTCCTCTTAATTTCATGCTTGTATTTATGCTTTGCATATCTCAAAAATTCAAAAGGCTTAAGAGAGTTAAGACACAGCAACTTGTAATTTATATTCATTTGTCTTTGGGACATGTTGCTGCATTTAAAAACTAGACTTTTAATTTAATTTTATTTTATGAATTTGTACATTTTTAAAAGTAGGCTCAGTCAATTTGGTTTTATTATGTTCTTGGAGCATGCACTGGGGCACCTGTATTACAAAATTCACAATCATCCCATTCCTTCACTTTGTAAATTTGCCTATTGAAACATGGATCTTCTTAAAATACTTGATGAAAAGAAAGGTTCTGGGTTCGCTTCCAGACCTGCTTCCATTAGAGAGTAAGCCATAGTTGTTGGAAATATATAACAGCAGAGAATACACAGTTTTAGTGCAAGAATTGGAAAATCTAACCGATTCATTTTTATATATTGATGTAAGAACTGAACAGGGAACTCTGCAAATGTTTGGTCAAATCTACATCCAAGTCTTCAAGGCCTAAGATTCAGCAATCTCTCCCCCAAGTGTTTACCTGGGAGGAGCCCTTGCAGGCATATGGGGACACCCATGGATTTCCTCAAAACAGATAAGCTTAGACAACAACTCAGAGGACCTGATTAGGGCAATGCCATGCACAAATGACTGATCAGGGCAATGCCAAACACAGATGAAGGACAGCTCTGCAGGGAAGAACTTAACTCAAACTCAGGATAAGGAAAGGGGATTAAATTTGAAATCAAATTGTTGGAGAGGAAAAGGCAGTATAAGAGATAATATCTATTCTTAAGTGATAGGTGATAAAGTGGATATGCACTTTAATGGTTCATATAAGCAAACAGGTTAGTTAAAAAAGAAATCAGAAACTACTACCACATATTTCTTTAATTAAATATTAAGAGGAAGTAAATATTTCATAGCATTGGAAACAGATATATTGTACACCAGTACCAAAGTGAAAATTACTGCAGGAAGTAGTGAGAGAAAGAGGGCTCAGCATTGTTTAGTAAATAAATGGTAGATCCTTCTACTCTGTGATAAAGAACATAATCCTCTGCAATTCTGAAAGAAGTTTGACAGAGACTGAAGGTATGAGAGAATCTCTCAAGGAAGCCCTCTTTTCTAAGCTTATTGCTGGGTCTTGAGAGCTGTCAGTGGTCACCCTTGTGGGTCTTCCGAAGGCTGATGACTGGAGCACATTTAGATTGGGACAGAGATCTAGGAGGGCACAGCTCAGCATGAAAGATGAGATTGACTTGAAATTTAAAGGGAAGCTGGGGTGCAGAGAGTGCTGATTGAGTGCCTTCTTTGAAACAGTAATTCAATAAGTTTAGAGAAGCATAAGATACACACACGCATATACATCTTAAACTGTATCCAAGGCGTTGAGAAAAAAATCTGCCCAAAGCAGCAGAAGAAAACATTGCTTCTGTTTTTTCACAGTGACCAACTAAAACATCTCTATGGGAATCAAGTTCATTGTCCATCCTGATCCCTGAACTGGTGTCTAGCTCTGTATCACAAAGTCAGAAGCACATAAGAAGTATGTTAGAGGGACCAGAGGAGATGGCTCCCTTAATAAAGCACTTGCATCCCATCTTTAAAGACCTTAAATTGAACTGTAGCATCTGTATAAGAAGCAGAGAGTGCTACATTGTTCCCTCCTTAACCTTATTACCAATGAGTCATATCTCCACTCCCTTGAAATCTTCCACATGTGACCATGAGCCTTTGCTTATTATCTGACCACTGTGGATAAAGGAAACACACATCTGGAGACTCAAAGATAACATCCAGAAGTGACAAAAAACATGTGCCTGTTGTATTTCTTGGTTTTCTCACTCAGAATGATCCCAGTTCCATTCATTTGAATGCAATTTACATAATTTCATTTTTCCTTAATATCTATACAATGTTTCATTGTGCAAATACGCCACATTTTTATTATCCATTCATCAGTTGGTGGAAATCTAGTGTTTCTATGTCCTACCCTTTGTAAATAGAGCAGCAATGAACATGAATGAGCAGGAATGACAATACTTCTACAGTTGGAAACAGAGTCCTTTTGGGCATATGACCAAGAGTGGTATACCTGTACATGAGGTAGAAGTGTTTCTAGCTTTTTTTGTGAAACTGCCAGAGTCATGTCTATAGTGGCTGCAAATTGAGACTCTCACCATAAATGAATGCATGCTCCCCTTCTCCATATCCAGCATTTATTATCATGTGTGGTTTTTATCTTAGGCATTTTGAGTTGGGGAAGATGAAATCTCAAAGTAGTTTTAGTTTGCATTTTCCTAACAGAAGGCAGGGTAAAGGAGAAAACACAGGAGGGAAAAAGAACATGAGCTTTGAAAAAACCATTGAAATATACTACTATAGAGGGTTCATAAATACACACACACACACACACACACACACACACACACACACACAGTTTTAAAAGGAGTTAAAATTGAGTTATGCTATAGCAGAGCAACAATGGCCATACTAGATACCAAAGAAAAATAAATTTAAAAAATTCTGTGCCAGGAATTGTTTGCCTCTTTTGAAGTTGTCGGCCAGAGGGATCCCTAAACATTAAAAGCTATTCCCAATGCTTTTGGCTATCCTCTGAAATTGACAGTAAGATGCTATTGGTGAAGAGGTCACATACTTGAGTGTAGGAACATAGAGAAATCAAGGTAATACTCCCCTGGAGGCTTCAGTCCTCCTGGCTATCAGTCATGTTGTTGCAAATCTTACTGGAAAAGTAACCATCAGTCTTACTCAACAATCAATTGTGAGTGCTACAGTAATGACATGCCTGGCAAGGAGTCCCACTGATGTAATACTGTTAGGAATATTGTGGTAGTAGCCCAGTCTACAAGATAAAATCCATACCTGAGCATCAGGCACCATTATCAGGGCCATAGACCTATATCCAGTCAGGTCTTAGGCCATAGGGGGTAACTTACCATCATCATCATCATCATCATCATCATCATCATCATCATTTTTATTCTACTAAATGGATAAAGTATTAAACCAACTTAATGACATCTTTCACCTGTCATCAGAGAAGATTCTACTTGCAGTAGATGGTAATTAACACAGAGACTCACATCAGGTCATAGAACAGATAAAAGGTGACTGTGAAATTCTCAGCTCCAAATAGAACATCGATATCCTAACACTCATTCCCAAGGCTTGGGGACCAATATGGAAGAGGTGGGTAGAAATATGGTGAGAACCAGAGATGGTAAATGATTGAAAAAAATAGTTTTCTGGAAATAGTAGGGCATTGGCATATAGAAGTCTACTGTGATCATGATAGAATAAAGAAGACACATACAAATACAAGCCAGAAAAAATCCAAGCATGAAAAAAGGAAATGGGTATAAAATTCCAGTCTTAGATAAGGAGCCACTCATATAGGAAGAGTCAGATTCAGCTTTCTTTAAGGGAATAAGCTGGAGGATGAACCACACTCCAGACAAAGGCCACATGTCCAGAAATAGATGCAACACTCTTTGGACCCAATGTATTTTTTTTTTAAAAAAAGAGGACACAAATTTTGAAGGTAGGATGGGGGATAAGTCTGGAAGGAGTCAGAGAAGTGGGATATATATGATCAAAATGCATTGTAGAAAATTCTCAAAAAAAAAATAAAAATAAAAAATAAGAAAAATAAAGTTGGTCATGGAGTCATAGGCTTGTCATCTTTATAATGGCAGCAGGAAAGGGAAACGTATGCGGGCACCTATGGATTGCTGCAATCTCTACATGTCAAAATTCCAGGTCAATGAGAAACCTTGTTTCAAACAAAAGGTGAAGGTCACCTGAGGTAAGATAAGCAAGCAAGCAATCGTGCACATGCACGCTCTCGCACACACACACACACACACACACACACACAGAGGCACACACACACGTGCACATGTGCACACATGCAGAGCTGTACTGATTGCATTCCAGCTTCTGATGGGAGATACTTGGTGGTGGTCAGTGCTACAAATGATGTCTGGCATTTGGAAATCAAAACCAATATGAAGATGAATTCTTTGGAGTACCTACAACAGAATCCATTGGGTATAATCAACAGGCAGATTTCAAAACAAACCTCAGAATTCCTAAGACAGTCTTTGCATTTGGGGAGGCTGGGCACTCAGTTGTCTGACAGAATCTGCAGCGATGCTGATGTGCACCACAGCACTGGAGAAAATGTGCAGAGTGTCTAATGGGAGGCACAGCATCCTTAAATGAACCTCTGATGGCTTGTTAAAGCTACAAGGAAGGCTGCAGCCTTAGTCTTGAGATGAATTAATAATGTGTGCTATTTCCTTAGTAACTTTCATCACAAAAGAAGGGGACCCAAGCACTACAGATGTGTTCTCTGTGGGTATTATTTGGAAGCCCTGCTTCATCAAACAATACTGGATGAGGTAGGGCTTGGAAAACATAAAGATAAATCTTAGACTACTACCACTGGAAAGGAAAATAAAATTCTCACTGTGTCTGAAGGCTGGTCAAAAGTCAGGCTAGACCACACCGTGTGTTCAGAATGAAGAGAGCCTCACCCTGCCCTCCCACAGTCCCCTGGCATTCTCTGAAAGGTTTTCCCTGCACAGCAGTCCCTCAGTCTGCGCCCTGGGACTTAAGAAGCTACAAAGTGATAAATCAATTATGAAATGGAAACCTCGATTACAGCCTGTCTGCTTAATTGTTTGACAAGTTAATTAATCTCTCAAGCAACTGGGCTGCATTCTCCCTGTAAATTGTGGGGAAATAGCCATAGTGGGTCCCTGAGGTCTTGGCGATACAGTATCAATGAGGCTCCTGGAAAACTATGAATAATAAGCATTTAGTGAGGTCAGCGCCTCACCATAGGAATGGGGAGATCTGCTCCAGCGCTCGCCCAGAAGCGGTTTGTCAGTAATTATTTTGCTACTAACTAATTAGTCTGTACTTGACTGTGCACTTATTTGTTTGTTTTTATTTCTCTTCCAAGACATTTATTTCTTTCCTTCCAAATAAGAAACTGCTGTGCAAACAGCCATTGTTTCCAGACTATTAAAAAGAACCAATGTGACATCAGGGTCCTCCATTGCAGGACATTGCCATTCTAACTGTCACAAGACCTGGGTAACCTGAATGAAGGAACGGGAGATGCCTCAGCTATCAATCTGACTGCAAGTTAACTGGTGGAGTTGGATTTTTTGTGAGGTCACACTAACCTACCATCTATAACCTTTGGAACACCAGAGGGTAGAGAACATAGATACAAAACTATCTATCTGAAAGACAAAGGAAATGGGAGTAAATGGGTAGAGGGTTGGGGAGAAGGAAGGATAGGGGAAAAGAGAGATGGTGGACAGTACTGGGGTGTGGGGGGAAGCAGTCATGATACATTCTACAAGTGCATGGAAATGCCTAATGCCACATAATATTAACCAAAGAAACCCCAGTAATAAGGTGAAGATGAGAAACTGGGAGTCCCATTGTACCCTAACAAACCCCTGTACCCGAATCACCAGGAGAGGGAGGGCTTGTCAGAAATTCAAATAAATAGACCCAACATAACTTTATCTAAATCAGAATTACTGGCATGGAACTCAGAGCCATTTAGTGGATTTCATAGGTAGACTGAGACTTGCATGCTGGTGATAGGAACAAAAGACTCAGAAATTCATATGTTTATACCCTCCAACCCAAAGCTTTTACTTTACAACATTATGTATGTATATATGCATGTGTGTAGTAGGTATACTTGTATATATGCTTTTATGTATTATGTCTGTATGAATGTATGACTGTATATATGCATGTATATATGTGCATATGTATGTTTGCATGTACACATGTATATATGTATATTCCTGAGCCATGGCATTATCTTTGTATGTGATTTATAGATTCATTGTGGAAAACCAAGTATAACTTACTTCTTCATTCAAGTGGCACCCAGTGACACCTCCTCAGGACATCTTTCCTAACCTTTCCCTCTGGGAATCCTCTGGGAATTACTGAAGAATCCTTCTTCCTGACAATTAGCATCTGCAGTTGTAATCTCAATCTTTGCTTATTATCTGCCATCTCCCTGAAAACTGAAGCTTGCAAAGGGGAGGATTCCCATCAGCTGTTTACTGTATCATCTGAAAGGTTAGAAAAATGTCTGTACACAATAAACGTTTATTGAGTGAACAACTATAAGCTTGTCATTCCTGTAGAAAGAGACAACTCGGCCAGCAAAGTGCCTGCTATGCACACACAAGAACCTGAGCTTAGACCCCAAGAACTGAAATAAAAAGGTGGGAGTGTTAGCTTACACCTAGGATACTCAGAAAGAAAGAAAAGAAAGAAAGAAAGAAAGAAAGAAAGAAAGAAAGAAAGAAAAGAAAGAAAGAAAGAAAGAAAGAAAGAAAGAAAACAAAAAGTCAGGCGGTGGTGGCGCACGCCTTTAATCACAGCACTTGGGAGGCAGAGGCAGGCAGATTCTGATTTCGAGGCCAGCCTGGTCTATAGAGTGAGTTTCAGGCCAGCCAACCAGAGAAACCCTGTCTACAAAAACAAACAAACAAACAAACAAAAAAAAACAATAAAAAACACCTGGGATACTATACCCGGGGAGGAAGAGACAGATGTATCCACGGAGCTTGGGGTCCAGTCAGTCTAGCCGAATTAGTGAGCTCTGGGTTAAATGAGAGGCTTAGGCACCATACAGAGATGGAAAGCAAGAGACATTAACATGGATCTCTGGACTCCTTATATATGTGCATGTCATTGTACCTGTATATACATGTGCACATGCATCACTACACCCATGATAAACAAACAAATAAGTAAATAAGTCTCCTGTTGTAATTTATAAACATGAAAGGAAAGCCTAGTTACAGACTTCATTTAAAATAGGATTAAAAATCTGACAACACTATGAAATTCCATATTATGTTTTGATAGGTACATAGGGGACAAACATAAAAGTGTAACACACTAAACACTGGAGATTAGCCCAAAGCAGTAGTTACAGAGAAATCTGTAGCACTGAATGCACATAGGAATAATGAATTGTGTCAAGTCAATAATCTAAACTTTCACCTTAAAAAAACAGATGGAGGGAGAAAATAATCTAATTATGTTTTAATTATGTAAAAAAGAAACAAGATGAGCTAACTAAATCCAAGCAAGCAGAAGAAAAGGAAATGCTAAACATGAAACAGGAAAACCAGTAAAGATGAAAGCATAACACATCATAACATAAAACCAATTGCTGATGCTCATTAAAAATCCATAAAATTGATACAAATATAATAAGACTGACAACAGAGAAAGTATATAAATTACCAATATTGGGAATGAAGTAAATATCAATACAGATAGTGTGTACATTAAAGAAACAGAAAGGAAGATAATACCCAGTCCAAGCTTATACTAAGATGAAATGGACCAATTATATAAAGAATCAGAAAGTGAAAATCAAAACCCACTCAAGATGAAAAGTCTAATAATACTTAATAATTGAATTTGTAAATGAAAGTCTTCATTAGAAGAAATCTCCAAAACAGGGTAGATTTACTAGTCCATTTTATAAAATTTTAACAACTGTATCGTAATTAGTAGACCATGCAAAAGTGGCAAGGAGTAAGTAGAATATAGAACCTGAGATTACACAGATCACGGACATAGGAAAAACCTACTATTATTCTGCTAAAGAAAATAGCAATAAAATGCCCCCTACTGACATATTGCTATAACCATAGAGAGCAGTATGCAAAGAATGAGAGACTTTGGGAAGTCAGGTCTAACTGGGATGTCTTTATCAAGCGCCTCCATTCAAGGCTCAGGGATCTATGCAGAAGAGGAGATTGGAAGATTGTAAGAGACAGGGGTGATAGATGATTCCAGGAAAGCGGTGTCATCCAGACACAACAAGGCAGATGCTCACATGAACTCACAGAGACAGGAAAAGCATGCAAAAGACCTGCTCAGATTAAAACCAAACAAAGTTACATCATAAAGAAGGGGAGGTAGACACAAGGTCCCATTCCTAACCAAGCGTCTATTTATAATTGATATCTACTAGCAAAGGGAAAATACATATTTTCCAGTGGGCTGTCACTGGGTATATCAACTACAGTCCAGATTAGAACTGGGCTCAAGAAGTAGTTGACAAACACAAAACAGACTCCATCATTCCATGTTTCTTTGTTTGTGTTTTTCCAAGGTAGAAAAAAAATCTAAATAAATAGAGTAAATGACATGTTTGTTAATAGGAATTCACAAAATGGTAGAAATAGCAAAATAAATACAGATTTAATTCAGCCAAAACCCCAGCAAAATAAATTCTACAAATAGGGTCATGCTGATTTTAAAAACTATTTGAAACATAAATGTATTAATTTAGCTCAAACAAGTTTTCTTTTAACAAACAAGAATTACATCAGAGAAATTATATTATTCAATGTCAGGAGCTATGGTAAGTGACACTCCTATAGGAAAGCACACTGGTAAAGTGACCACCATTTAGTCCCTTCTAGTCAATTCTGCAAGATGGACTGCAGAATCCAGACAAGTAGCCACATAAACAAAACCATCATATTTGAAGGTAAAGCATAAGAACATTTCAATAGAGCACTGTCATTTGACAGTTTTCTTTGTAGTTTAAATGAATAAATGTGGCTATACAAGTAAAAAGTGTTTTCTGAATATTGCTCTCAACCTGATGTCCCTGCTTTAAATGCATTCTATATTTAATTGGAAGCCACCAAGTTTGTAACATGTAAGGAAACCTCCATGGCTTGAAGGAAAGCAAAGTAACCTTAAATAGTATACCCCAGACTGAAATGGTAAGTTACACTACAGCAACATTGAAGTCTCTTTCTCTGTGATAGACAGTGAGAAGGAATGTCTCTGACATAGAGAGGTTCCCACATTGCCTGAAGATTAGAATGGATAGTGCATGCAGTTCTTCGAGTTTGTTAAAAGGGGTTTAAGAGTAAAACAACATAAATGAAAAAAATTAAGGAGGAAACACAGATACTGGATTTAGTGATGATTATTTCAGCCTAACATAACATGGGGGATATTTACAGAATACAAAAATTAAATACCATGTGCTAAGACAGATATAAACAACCAAAGATCACACATCTCTCCTCTCTGAATTAGAGAGGCTATTACAACACTCTGAAAATCTAACTGGCTTTATCATACAGTCAAATACAAACTTACCATATGAACCAAGAAAGAAAAAGTTAGAAAGTTGGGTTTTTTTATATATAAAGTTATAGATAGACATTCAATTCCTGTTCACAATCAACACAAACTGGAAAGAAACCAAATGCTCTTCCACGACTAAGGGCCAAATTGAGGCACAACCATGAAAATAAATACTACCTATCAAAAAAATCGTGCAGCAGACTAGTGATCAATGTATAATTCTTAGAGGTTTAGTGAATGGGTCTCAGAGATTTTTATATAATACATATATGTGTAGACATGTCATTTATATAGCATCCTTGAACATACAAAAATGTAGTGATGGTTAGTACAGGCTGGGGTAGGACTATGGTAGTAGCAGATACATGTGTCTTCATGTGATGTGACTATTTTATCATGATAGTGATTACATGGCTTAACATTTTTCAAATTTCAATTTCATTTTATTCTTTGATAATTTACAAAGCATAGATGTCCACTTAAAGAACAAATGAGGAAAGACTCCCTAGAGTAATTAATTATCCAGGAATGGAACTCACAATGGAAATATTTGTCACAATAAGCCATGGTCATCTGCAAAGACAATGAAGCAAGAATGTGTTTGTAAAGGAAAAATGGGTGAGAGACAAACTTTCATAAAGCACTGACATTTGCTTCTAAGACCTACCCAAACAAATATGAGTCCAAGGCAGAGCAGTTAGGTGCCAAACAGAAACCTTGCAGAAATACATTCTACAGAATTTTTGGGTCTTTGGCTGAGTCTTTCCTTACAGTTCTAATAGTCAGGAATACATGAGATTCTACTACTTCATAACCCTCTCTCTTTCTTAGGATGTGGTAAAAACCAACTCCATTTTGAGTCCACAACTTACATAGAAAAATAAGAAAGTATAATAGAAAATTTAGGTTCCAAAGACAAAAGGAAACTGTCTTTGGCTCTCTCTTGGCAGCAGTGAATAGTTAAACTATTGTTCCCTTAGTCCCTGACTGTCACCTAGATGTCAACAGAGCTGATGATGGAGCTTCTAACTTTGCAGGTACCTGAACTGAGGATGCAAGTCCACCTAGGGCTTTGGAACTTCACTTAGTTGCCCACTTTCTGGTGCATTTGTCACCATGGTTTTCTCATGTCTAGACACAAACCTCAAGCAATTACAAGATTATAGAGTACCTGACCTAAATCACTATTAGAGTAACAGATGATTTTTAAACATAAACACAATCAGGCTCCATCTCTTAAACTCAGGACTAAAGTCCTTATATTAATTACATTTAATCTGTATACGTCTTGGGAGAAAATTCTGAACTCTTGAAGATGATGTAGGTTGTTCTAGTTAGGTTAAGAACCAGTCACATTCCTTAGTATTCTGACCGCTAAGGTACTGATCGCAGTAGCAGTCACTAAATGAAATATTAACAGCAAAAAGTTCTCTTCAGTTTCAGGCTTGAGTTTGGTGGGAGGGCATTAGTCAAAGGTAAAATAATAATCATGTGATCAGGCTTCATGACAGTGTGTGAAATTCTATATGCTTGCAACCATGAGGGGCCCAGCAACTCATCCCCAGAACCTGGAGTGAGAAGAGAGAGTGCTTGTCCAAATATCCAACAATTCTTTATGATTCAGCATTTTCCATCTTCAGGACTTCATTGAATATTCTATTATTTCTGTATGAAAATAGTAACCATCAAGTCAAGCAATTGTACCAAGAAGCTAAGATTGTTCAAGAGTAACTAATGAGACTAGGATTGGTAACACTAATAGCCATAACCATTCCTCAATTCTGAATCCAATAAAGTAGCACGGGATAGAGAAGAATTGTGGAAACTTGTAGTCCAGTTATCATTTTAGCACTTGTTAAGTATGACTGTGGACAATTAATTTAATCATGTTAGCCTTGCTTCCCTAATCTGAATAAATGAAGATAACTATCAGATAAGAAAAGCAATAAATAACTTAGAAGATACAAATGCCACTCCAGAAATGTTTCTTTTGCCTTTCTTGTGTCCTAAGGGCTACCACTGGCTTCTCAAGAGTTAACAGGGTCATAACAGAACATCCTGAAGGTTATATAACAGTGACAGCTGTTTATATCACTCCACACAATAAAACTCAATCTCTCTCTCTCCCTCTCTCTTTCTCTCTCTCCCCCCATCCCCATATTCTACCCTGTGCATCTCACCCTCCCTCCCCCCTCTTCCTCCCTGTTAATAAGCCCTCTCTTCATCTCCCTCTCTGCCTCTACCTTTCCTTCCCTCACACCCTCCTTTTCATCTTTCTCTCTCCATCACTCCCAAGTCTTTCTTTCTCTCAAGCACATCTACCCATTCAACATTCCAACCTTCTCCTTTCACTTCCAATGGCACACACACTGCTCTGAACACTGCCAGCACATGACAGCTCTCAGCTCCTCTGCCATTTCACATTCATATCCATATCCAAAGTCACTTCTTTTCCAGGACCAGGTCCCCACTCCCATGTCATTCCCAATCAGCAGGAGACCCCAGTTCCCACCTGAACCTGTCTCTGTGAAATAGACTTCTGGAAAGCTGTCACCTCCAGTTATCGAAGATAATAGGATTAGTCTATCTGTGTAATGATAATATGTTGAATATAAAGAAAAAAGAATATGAAACCACTTAAAAGGTGCCATTTGGTAGTGAAACATTATTTTCATAATGAATAATCACAAGAGATATTATTCTGGATGCAGTTCCCATGAATGGAGGTGAATAAAATGTATTAGATGACAAATCGTATTTCGAGTGAATGTATGCACTGGTGGAAATGTATTGCCACCCATTAATATGTATTAATTCAGAACCAAATGCCATCCAGAGCTCACCTAAACAAGTTTGAATGGCAGGCAATGATTTCAAAACTAGAAAAGAGAGGTTTGTATTTGGTTAAACAGGCTGAGAAGAAAGTGTTGGGGGTGTGGGGGATGAGCAAGTGAGCAAGTCACTATGAAACTGGCAGAGCAGGCTAGTAATGTCTGCTTAATTGATTTACCTTTCATTAAGTAGTGCTGCTGGACATTAACATTTCTAAACCAGGGACTCATTTCCATCTCCCACGATCTACAAAACAAAATGAAGGTAAGCCTATACATTTTTCTGATATGGTAAATGCCTGAACATTTCATTTTACTTTCTTTTTTGTTCCACAGTGCACGACAGAATCAACTGTCACACTTGATGTTTTCAAGGTGAGTTGACCACACGGAACTGTAGGGAGTCCCTCATGAGCACAGGACTCCAGTAAGGTCTCCTCTTTCAGTCTCCTGTAGTAGCAGCAGACCTTGAATTCATTGTGTGGTGCAGGCTGACCTTGAACTCCTAATCCTCTGTCTCCATCCCCCGCCCTCCCCAGTAGTGGGGTTATAGGCATGTACCACCATGATGGAGTTGGATTCCTTCTTAAGCAGCAACATTTGCAGTTATCCCTCTCATCCCATTTTAGTGTAACCCACAGGACTCCATGGACACGAAGGTCTTAGTGTCCAGAGGGCATATCCCAAGTGTGTTGGTTTAAGTATGCTTGGCCCAGAGAATGACATTCTTAGGAGGTATGGCCTTGTTAGTATAACTGTGGCATTAATGGAAGAAGTGTGTCACTGTGAGCATGGGCTTTAAGACCACCCCCTCCTACCTGACTGGAAGCCAGTCTTCTCCTAGCAGCCTTCAGATAAAGATGTAGAATTCTCAGCTCCTCCTGCAACAGGCCTGCCTGGATGCTGCCATGCTCCCATCTTGATTATAGTGGACTGAACCTCTGAACCTGTAGGCCAGCTCCAGTTAAATACTGTCCATTATAAGAGTTGCCTTAGTCATGGTGTGTGCTCACAGTAGTAAAACACTAAGGCACCAAGCAAGTATCATTACACCTACCTTAAGCAAATTTATTTTTGAACAATTTTAAGCCCGTCATTCAATAATATCATAGAAAAAGTGAAAACACAAAATAATCTTTTATAACACATAACCAACAATCTATAGATTATAAAACAATAATTTCTTTCAAAAAGGCACAAGACCAATAGAAAAACTAAAACATCCGTGAGAAAGTCTAGGGCAAGACTCTACAAAGAAGAGGGAGGAGGAAGAGAAGAAAAACAAAGAAAACAGAAATTCCAAATATTAAAAATAAAACAGAAATAATTAGGAAAATTAGGAAATAATTAAAAATTCTAAAGCCACAATAAAACAGTTTGCACACTTACCAGGTTGGTATGATAATAATAATTAATTAGTATTAAATAAAATAAAAATATAAAATGAGAGACCTTCTTAGACACTGCTGGTAAAAGTATGAATTAGTGAAACATTCTCCTAACCTGTGAATTGCGATCTGCCATAAGCAGAGTTATGTATGATGCTTTCACAGCCATTCTCTTAGGCATCCACCTTAAACAAACACATGCATTTGTGCATGAGTGTTCAAAATACTTCCCCTAGTCACTTCAAGCTGCAACCAGCCCAAATCCCTAACTCAAGTAGAATGGACAAAGGCCATATATAATCCATTCGTACAGTTAAAGTCTACATAATGGAAGTCACCAAGTTTGATCTATCTGGAGCAAGACAAATACCCCAGATACATCCCTGAGAAAACAAAATTTCAAAAGGCACAAAACCTAATTGTTTGTTTATATTGTTCAAAACCAGACAAAGCTAAGATTTATTGTTTAAAGGTTCACTGACTATGGTAAAAGTACAAGGAAAAGCTGGACAGTGAGATCCCTAAGTCAGGGTTATTGTGACCACCAGGCAGAGTAAATGGCACAGAGCCATGATTCTGGATGCTGAATGAGGACACTGGTCAGTCATTTGCCTTAAAACTTGTTCAACTACATATAGCTTCCTTTTAATGGGGGCCTGTAAGATAGTTTAGTCCATGAAGATCAAACCAAGCCTCAGATTGATCCATGGGTCTCATGTGATAGAAGGAGAAAACTAACTCCTGAAAGCCCTCTTCTGACCTCCATATGTGCATCATGTCATGTGCATAAAACACACACACATACTGCAATGTAATTGAAAAGTTAATATTTAAAAACTTAATTTTCAATGGCACAATACAATTCCTTGGTTGACTGTGGTAGGTCCCTGAGCATCTAAGTGCTGTATCCTTCTCTCACCTTTGATGTACATGCTCAGTGGGCTGGCCACTCAGCTACCTGCCTTTCCCTTGGCTCTTTCTGCTTTCACATTCCTAGCAGTCATTTGCTCTAATAGCAGAAAGAGCACTGCAGAGAACACCAGGCTATGCCCTCTTTACTGAGACATGGTCTCCTGACCTCTGTGATGTCATACATGCTTACACTGTTCTTTCTCATCTTGTTCATTGTGCTGTTCCCACCATGGGCCCTGAAAATATTTGATCAGCCAGGGCTTGGCTCTGTTTACCACATTTTCCTCTCTTCCATTACTTCTCCATTTTTCCTTCTCCAAATTTGTCTTCTTGCTTCCTGAATGATGTCACACTTAAATGCATGCTTCATATCCACTGGATAAAACATGGCTTCTATGCTCCAGTCCCTGCCAACTTAGCACCTGAATTTTTGGTCCCAATACAAATATTAAGTTTACCATATCCCAAATAAGAATTCTGATCCCAGCTGGGTGGTGGTGGCGGTGGCGCACGCCTTTAATCCCAGCACTTGGGAGGCAGAAGCAGGAGGATTTCTGAGTTCAAGGCCAGCCTGGTCTACAGAGTGAGTTCCAGGACAGCCTGGGCTATCCAGAGAAACTCTGTCTTGAACCCCCCCCACCAAAAAAAAAAAAAGAATTCTGATCCAGGAATCTAATGATGATCCTGTCCCCTTCCTCCAATCTTCTTACTTAGGTAAACGGTCGCTTCATTAAGCTAAAGTCCCAGTGCAAAACACAAGATCCATGTCCATGTCTGTCTGTCTTTCACTTCCTTCTTCCCACTCTTCCACCATGATGTGTTGAATCTGCTCCTGCACTCAGTCTTCACCATCCCAACAGCAGTGCAGCCCGCCACCACTTACTCTGCACTTGAACTCAACACTCTCTCCATTAGAGGCTCCCTAGCCTTTCACTCTACCCCATTCACGTTCTACTTTGCGAATTATTTTGAAATTTTCATTTAAATGGAGCCAGTTACAGATGGATCGAATGCCTATCTACTGTGTGGATTTATCCGAGTTTCCAATTTCTTCACAGCAGCAACAGAAACCTTTAATAGAATCAACGAAGACAACCCAGTAACTGACTTGAGTAACTCTGTCTTTACTCTTGGTACTCCTTACCTTGGCTTGAAAACCCCATGTATTCTTCTCTGCCAAAAGTAAGCTCATCTCGAAGAAATGCTTCCCTTCACTGTAGGCACAATTTTTGTTATAATCCCAAGGTAAAGAAAAGGACTAACAATGTCAAGAGCCTTGTATTTCCTGTATCTTCTTCTAACTATCCATGGATTCAATGACTGATTGGCAGCTCGCCCTAACTATGTACCTTGACCTTTCATGGCATTCATTGAATTTATAATGGTAACCAGGAGGTAATTTTCATACTTTAGGGTACAAAGTTTATGGAAAATATGACTGAACTGTTAAGAAGCACTATGAATGTTAAAATATAATTATCATATTCTGTATCATGGATGCGTGTGAAAAAAAAATTTGTTTACTGCAGGTAGCTAAATAATATTAGAATTTTGGGGAGTATTAAAGGAGTGTTCCACATAACTATCAAAAGTTTTCAAAGGTGTAGACAGTTAAACCAACTGCAACCACATCGAAGATTTTATCTGAAGTGTGGTAGTGGTGTAATGGTGCTACAAATGAATATGTATGAATAATCGCAAGACAAAAAAACACTCCTGAAAACAATTTAAATTTGCAATAGGCAGCAAGTGACCTAATGAACTCTCCAGAAGACTGACTATTCTGTAATAGTTGAAACTATTATAAAAGGATTACTTAATGTCATTGTAAGTTGATATTTTAGCATGTCAAGTGTACTTAAACTGTGATCTTCACTTTCATCAGAGAGAAAACCTGTGATATTTGGATATATACAATTACACCTAATGACAAGGTTGAGCACGCACATGGCACAAGGTAAGCAGTGGGCAAGATAATCATGAGTCACTATATTTCAAATTTTCCTACAATCAACTGCATTTTCAATTTCTAAAAACAATAATTTGTCAAGCTTTGAACATATATAAGAAGTAAAAATGACCCATATACTCTCCCATTAAGAATATTGTCAAGCTAGGCATAGTAGCTTACTTACATCTTTAATCTTTTTAACACTTAAGAAATGAAAGAAGGGTGTATCTGGAATTCAAGAGCACTAACTGCCCACCCCCAAGCTATAGAGAAGGTTCATTCCAACCTGGGTTGCATGAGAATCTGTCTTTAAAATACTAAAGTCAGGCTAATAATACAAATATCAGCCCAGTGGCAGAAAAGACAAAGAATAAATGAAAACTGATTGTGTCCCTCTGTTTCCTACCCCTACCTCATCTTTCTTCCTCACAATAGCCTCTGCTGGTCCTGCCTAGTGTGTAGATTCTCTCTGCCCAAGTGCCTCTTTTATTTTGACAATGACTGGAAAATACTGAAGTGTAAGGGAGTGTCATGATTTAACTATTTAGATAACAATTGATGTTGGATGGCTCTAGGTTTTTTTTTTTTTTTCTCTTATGAAAGATGATAAAGGGCAAAAACAAATCTGTAGCTTAATTACTGATCACAAATTGTGGACCTATTAATGTTACGATGAATATCATGACATTGATCTTCCCCAACTACAGCAGTTAAATGATCTGAGAGATCTGTCTTGGGGTATCACTTATGTTATGACTATATTCAATAGTGGATGTTTCATTCCTTCATTTGACAGATGTAAAAAATCCAAAGCCATTATGGGATATGGACTCTTAACTAGATGATTCCCAGGGATATCATTGACATTCATGCGTTCGGTGTCCTCATATTGTTTCCTCAGACTCAAGGAAGCATTATAAAGAGGAGGAAATACTAGAATAAGAACTCTGGTCTTGGATTTGGGGCTTGTGTGTGTGTGTGTGTGTGTGTGTGTGTGTGTGTGTGTGTGTGTGTTGGAATGTGACACGGGGTGATTGTGTCCTTTAATTTGAGGAGAATATTCATTGTCATTCAGAGATGACCTGTGGATCAAAGGATTGGATTCCATATGCAGCCCACAATGACTCTGTGTTGAGAGACCACAGAGGATATCATGCAAGATCCATATGAGTGTCAGTAATATGAAAGAAAGCTTATGACGTGGTCCTATGGAGTCCATTCTGTGGCTGAGTCATTATGTTATTTGGGGTATGTAGGCTTAAGGGCAGTAGGTCATTGACACTGGAAGCATGTGACATTCACATGAAAAATTCCTAGCAGATGAGTTAATGACAAATGACCTCTTCAGCATTTGAAAGTTCAACATTGGGTCTTTTCTGCCCAAGTAAGGTGACGGGAGCCAATAGCATATCTGCTGAATATTATCCTCAAAACCGTCACTGGAGAGGTCAGAGGAACTCTTCATTTCATTAGCCTGAATTCCTTACTCTCTTAGTACAAATTGGATTTGCTTATTCTATCTGTCCTAGTGTATGCCTAAATCTCAAAGTAGTTTACAATTTTAATAAACAGTGTGTTGGTTTTGCTACTCTTAAAACAGTCATTTATAGAATGAAATATATTTAGAACATATAATTCCATGTAATTACTTGGAAATAGATAGAGTAAAGAAATCTTTGTTGGGCTGAAGCTAGAGTTTAAAAAAAAAAATGAAGACAATAAGATTCCTCTGGCTTGGGATACCGCTATCTTCTTGATGGAAGAAACTGGTTAGCTATTTGTTTAAATGTTAAAACTTCCCTTGAGAATAAATACACTAACACTTAAGAGTCCTGGTGATCAGGAGAGGAAGAGGCTATATTGTGGATAGAAAGGGCCTGTTAGCAGCTAGCTTAATGTCTCTACTGAATGTGAGGTGAAAAATCAGTGGACTATAGCACTGAGGTGTGTCATTACAAAATGGGAAGGTAGTTACCATGACAGCTGGAGTAAAGGTGATACCTAGTGTTAGTCCCAAGTATCCAGCTAAACTCTTTATGCATGATTCCTATAACTCATGAAAAGGCTTTGATGTGATTACTATTTTTGTGCGTATTTCATGAGTAATAAAACAAAATCAAATGAAGAGATTGCAGTTTACCACAGCTATGTAGCCAGCACATAGTGGTACCAAGCTTTATACCAAGATAGCCTAATTAGAGACTACAGACTTTATAGTTTTTATAGAAATGAAGACTTTTATACATATAGACTTTATAAACATTATAGAATCTTCACCTTTAATCAGTTGTGCATAGGAATTATGGGAACTGTAAATTCAAAAGCATTGGGGAAGTAGTTATATCTGGTCAATATGTTGTATAAAATATTTCTCCCAAAGACTTTAATGTTGATTTTGCCATGTATAAGATTTGTGGCCCACTCAACTATGATGAGCTCTAGTTTTCTCTTAGATAACTCTAATCTGACACAGGTAAACCCTCCTGAGTTTTATTGCCTTTCAAGGAGAGCACTGTTGGTGAGAAAGGATGGTCAATCCAAAGACTACACTTCCAAGCCTGCCGTCTCTCTAGGTGCAATTGGGGACTAGTATGTCAAATGAATATAAAACATGATCCATGTCATTTATGGGTAAAAATGGTAAGGATTTGTGTGTCTTCATAAATTCTTCATTTTTTGTCCAAAGATGATAGTGTCCTTTGACTTATGACAGCTGGATACCTGAGTGAGTCACTGCTTGGCAGAAAGCTAGGAACTACCCAGTTGCATAAGCACTGCACATTGCATGAGTGGGAAATGCACAATCAATATGCTCAGCCCCTGCAACTTGAGACTGGTTTCAGTGCTTAGCCCTACAAGCTTAATATGGAATACAGACCTGTTTTTAAATACCAGGAGCCTGTTAGCAACTTCTTGCCAGTGTACTCATCCCCCTTCCCCTAGTTCTGCTGTTTAACCTTGTTTCTAACAGAGTAGACAGGAGAAATGAGATGAAAATTGATATGTAAGTGACTCACACTGTGTCTTTCATGGCAGATGTGAACAAGAAGATTGTTTTGGATTTTGTTTTTTGCTTTTTTTTTTTTTTTGGTGTTGTTTGTTTGTTTGTTTTGAGGCCCCAGGGATTAAACAAATGCTGCCATAGAACTATGTTCCCAGCAGTGTTTACAATTTCTTTATGGTGTGTGTCTATATGTGTGTATGTGTCTAACCCAGTTAAAAACCTCAGGTGCCATTACGCATGTGTGATAACATATCTACCTTTCCTTTTGAGGTAGTGTTTCATGTTCCTGGGTCTTATCAAGTAGGCTAGGCTCAACTGTGTTAACTAGGGACCCCCTGTGATCTGTCTATGTCTATCTCCAGCTCTCCAGCACTCAGATTTCAAGTGTGTGCAATCATACATAGTTTTTGTAAACATCAATTATAAATATCAAACTCATATTCTCATGTTTTCATGGTGAGGATTACCAACAACTATTTCTCCAGTACTCCAGAGTAACTTTTTCAATCCTGTAGCTTTTGCCTCATTCTTCCCTACGTAAGGGCCTTAACTTAATCGGCTGTTTAAGACTCACTCCTCCACTCTGCATTCCCATTCAAAGAAACACAGATGGTAGCTAGACCATGACATGTCAGTTCCGTTTGTATTTTACTGGACTATACATTGTAATCAAACTTCAAGCTTTGGCTACTGGCATACTGCAGCATCTATCACTTTAACCCATGGAAAGGTGTTTAAGGTGATGGAGGTTAAGCTTTTCCTGAAGAGACCAACCAACCACCCCTGACAGTGTTGTTTGTTATAGTCACATAATTTCGATTGTATGGGAGATACCTACCCTTGAAACAATTGGCTATGCCCACAGGGCCATTACTACCAGTAAAGTGATATCCAGAACCCCACATTGACCCCAGGTATCTCTACGTGTCAGTTCTAAGATATCCCTGTAGATCCCGTGGCAAAGATCTTAGGAGGAAAGACAATACAAGGCTGAAAATACTTTTTCCTCCAGAGATTCCCCCCACTGCTTGTTGTTTCCTGCACTCTCACCACAGAACCTGCTTAATGTCTTTCTACTAGTTGCTTAATTTTTTAATCAAGGCATCACTCTATAGCTTGGATTGGCTAGAAACTCACAACATAGTCCAGGTTAGGCTTGAACTCATGACAGTCCACCTGTCTCAGATTTCAAAGGACTGTGGATATATTGATGAGCCACCACATCTAGCTACTTCCATCAGTGTAAAATTATTTTGTCCTCAAGATTCTTAATTCTTCTCATCTCAAAGAGGTATTCAATGGTTTGTAGTTTTTACTTTTAAAAGGTGGCTTGTCTTTGGCACTGAGGTCTTTTGAAGATGCACTGGCATAATGAACTTGAGCAACAAGAATTTGTAGGGACTGACTTTCTAGAAGGTCCTCTTGCCTGTCTAGTCTTCTATGCTACTGATTATTTCTGACTACAAGCTATTTCCCAGACACCAATTAGAACACTCTACCACCAAGAGGTAATATCCCTTAGTATGTCCCCTATGCATATGACCCCTTAAAATTACAGACTCTCTTTGATTATG
This sequence comes from Mastomys natalensis, assembly GCA_021653895.1. Lineage (NCBI taxonomy): Eukaryota > Metazoa > Chordata > Mammalia > Rodentia > Muridae > Mastomys > Mastomys natalensis. The sequence continues at coordinate 649,612 of JAJTUV010000364.1, read as the reverse complement.
ACTAGATAGCCAATTAGAATGTTCTCTGACATTCACAATTAACTGCTGACTCATGTAAACATTATCATTTATATACTGTACATTGTCACATACTTAGTGATTTACAATCATAAGACATTCATGGTCTTGCCATTCTGCATGCCAGAAGTCTAAGCACACATATTCTGGAACCTTTTCTACTTCAGCATTTTTAAGCAGGCTGTAATTAAGTTGTTCAGGAAAGCTGGTGTCTTCTCTACAATAGATATTACCTTAAGTATCTGCCTCTGTGTTTGCTTATATTTTTCTTAGCAAGATTTACATTGCTATAGCCTGATGCACTGATGGCATCAGCCTTTCAGCAAGTCCTGACCAGAGGCATCCATCCACTTCCTGCCATGTGGGCTTTTCTATTATGGCAACTTGCTTTGTTAAATCCAGAAAAGGAGAAACAACAAAACTCTAATATTTACTTTCCATATGATAGTCTACACAATACCATTTTAAACATGCCTTAGAGTTTTATTGTTGTTCTTCTTAAAACTTTCAAATAGCTCTTTCCATTACATTTAGAGAGGAAAACAAAAAAAAGTCAAAACGATTTAATAGGGGAACAGACCCAGGCAGTGTTTAATTCTCTAATTTAAACTACTTTTGTTCTCATGGGGCCTTCAATAACTTGCCCTAATGCTACATGCTTATTTCATTCTCAAGAGTCTTGCTCACATGCCTTCCAATGTTGTGGTCTCCATATTATAGATTGATTAATTAATTAATTTCGTCCTTCATGATAACTACAGCTACCATCTACCCAGCAAACTCTTTTTTAATCAAAGAAACCCCTCCACACCTATTTTCAATCACATCATTTGATTTTATTTTCTTCTTAATATTCAAAACTCTTAGGAATCACCTTAGTTGTTGATCCTTGACTATGTATCCCTACACCAATATGTAAAGTGAATATATATTACATAATATACATTACACAATATATAATATATTATATAATGTATAGAATGTATATCATATATAATATATTACATATATTATATATCTCCCATCTATGGATGGATGGATGGATGGATGGATGGATGGATGGATGGATGGACAGAGGGACAGATGTATGGATGGACACACAGAAAGATGGATGGATGGATGGATGGATGGATGGATGGATGGATGGATATGAGAAGACAGGTATTTTGTAATTTCTTCAGGATGCCATAAGGTGACAGTACTATAGATACTTTGTAAAAGATCTCATGTGGTAAAGGAGAATAAACTCCAGAGCCATAGGGACCTGTCAACTATGCATATGGACTCTGTCTTATAAGCAATTCTTTATACAAAGCTCAAAATCCTCATAAAAGGATTTTGAAAAGTCTTGAATGGTGACTTTTGAAGATTTGAAGCATGTTTTCCCCTCAATACATTCCTGAGAGTTTGGGTAATAGACACACTACAGTTAGGTATTCATAAGAATAAAACAGCAGGCAGACAGTTGGGAGAAAGGTGGCTAGAAGCTTGGAGCATTTTTGAGTCCAAAGAATACCAGTTCTAGGCAGTGAAGCATCCAGAAGGAAACTCTAGTTGCTCAATAGAGCATGCTAAAACCAAGAAACAAAAAACTCCTCCCACAAGAGGAGCAACTGAACAAGCCTGACAGGACATAAGAAGGTGTATCAACAGCGAAGGGTCATGAAACCATGAGACACATCCAGAGTGAAAACGGCCACCTCTCTGTGACTCCAGACCATTGTAACTATCTATCATCACCTTAGACTCTTCAGCTGACAGAGAAGTGGCTGGGTTTCTTTTCTCTGCTATGTCCCCTTTGTAAAGGAGAGGAGTATGAGACTCAAAAGGTGGTTAAGATCAAGATCAAATTACACCCCATTTGGCCATTTGCTAAAAGCAGTCTGATCATGTCAATACTTAGATAATGTTTCTAAGTGAAAGAGATGTAAGGGCACAAAGGAACCAAGAGGTCCAGTTCAGTGTTTGACTTTTCTGATCGAAGGCTATGTGTATTTGTGTATTTTCCCTCCATAGACCTATCTTTTCCAATTACTAAACATATAACACTTCTCCTGGATATACCCAAATGGCACAGGCCAACACACAGAAATATATGCACATCTCCATTTCCTGCAATAGTCATGACTGAGTTATGGAATCAGCCTACATGCTTATGAGCAAGTACATACGCAAGGAAAATGTAGTATGTATACACAATAGAATTTTATTATGTCTTTTTAAAATGGATTCTTCTCTCATACATTACACCCTGACCAAGTTACCCATCCACTCCTCCCAGCTCCCCATTAACCCTCCCCTCTCCCCCCAAATATATTTCTCCTCAGTTTTCCTTCAGAAAAGAGTAATCCTCCCAGAAATACAGCATAACAAGTTACAATAAATTACTATAAGACAAACTAGGGACAAACCCTCGTATTAAGGCAGGGCAAGGCAACCCAGTAAGAGGAAAGGGTTCCAAGAACAGGTAAAAGAGTCAGTAACATCCACCATTCTCTCTGACAGGAGTCCCACAAAAACACCAAGCTACATAAACATAACATATATGCAGAGGACCTAGCTTAGTCCCATACAAGATCTGAAATTGTCACTTCAATCTCTATGAGCCCCTATAAGCCATATATATAAATATAGGTGTGTGTGTGTGTATCCTTTTATGTATTTACATAAAATTCAATCTGTAAAATGAGAGAAAACAGGTCTTTTTAGACCTATTTCACTAGGTCTCCAGTTCATATATTTTCTAGAAAATTTATAATTTCATTATTAAAAGATGCATATATACATATATATATTATATATATATATATATATATATATATATATATATGTATGTATGTATGTATGTATGTGTGTGTGTGTGTGTTACTGAAGAAAGAAAAAAGAAAGGAAGAAAGAAAGGAAAGGAAGGAAGGAAAGGAACAAAGGGACATATATGTAGTTGATATATTTGAAAGAAATTATCTTTATTGAAACCTCACTATGTATAATGAACATAAGCCAATAAAATATTAGCAACCATGATGACGCCACCAAAAATCACAAAGGGTATGGGACACCACAAGGGCCACACATTCATTCCAGGGTTTCCAGGAACCAGGCCGGTCTTGCCAATGAGTCAAATGGACTTTGTGGAAAATGGTGCCAGAAAAAAGTTGAGAAAAACATAGCTTCCTTAGAGGACCATCTATGAAAATAAGTAATAGATGAATAAAATATTAATAAGTAAATAGTCAGGCTATCTACTCTACACTCTTGCCAGCACTCTTTCGTGACTTGTAAAAGTACTAACATATTTTGTGCTTCTCCTAAATTTATTTATTCCTTAAAGATGTGAACTTGTATTTTCTAGGTTCCAAGAAAGAATGAGCCCATTTCATGCCAACAGAGGCTGGGAGTCCTTACTGGGAATCCATGAATGAGAGGATCCTGTGACTATGTTCACCAAGAAGGCTCCATTGAAAAGTAGAGCCAAACTCTGAGCATGTGCTCGGGAGACACATGCTGTGCAGGACTCTCCTGTCTACTGATACTCACTACAGCTACACACCTAGCACAGCCTGGGGTTTCTGTGTTGCACTTGCTTACTGACGTCTTCTGCTCTCCCCCTTTGAATAAGATGGACAAGCAGGGAAACTGGCACAATTAGTGTATCCTGTCTTGTGTACATACTGGAAATGCACAGTTCCCCATGAATGAGGCTTCTTGGTTGATGCCTTCCTTCAGCACAGAAAACACACAATTCGGTGCAGCATCTCCAAGGAATTCTCTTTTACAGAGAAACCTAAGGCAAGGTGTAGCAGGTAACGCACAGAGCAGGTCTTCATCACTCGTACCAAATGCCTCATCATCTGGCTTGAGCCAGAGATACAAAATCCAAAGTAATGAGGTTGCGTGAAGTCACTGTATCAGTTTTGAATCCATGAGCCTCCCACAAGGCATGATGGTGTTAATGGCTGATTTTAACAGGTTATGAATATACTGTTATTAACATGCTCTTTTCCCTCCCTAGGATTACTGGAGCTTGTTTCTCCACCGCCCTATACAACATCTGGTTTTTCCTCCCAGTTTAGCCTGGTAACTGATGATAGGTTGCCTTGCCTCACTTGCTGGTGAGGTTCACACTAAGACCTCTTACAGTATTCCCTTAAGAAAGTCAAATCTGCCCTTTAGTTGGTCTTGTGTTCTTGTGATCATTCCTCCCTCCCCTCTCAGAATGACTCCGACTTCCACCTGCAATTCCCAAGTGTGCATGCTGTAAAAGTGCCACTTCAACACCCTGTTCCTAAGAGCTCTTCTGAAATGTGCTTTACGCCCTCCCACCTGCGGAAGCCCAGAAATACTAAATTCTTTGCTTGGGAACTCTCAGCAGACTCATGAATATCACAAAGATGTATCCTTGCATCTTTCCACTCCAGCCCCCAACAACTTGATACTCAGCACACGTTCACAAGGGAAAGGCCAGTAATTGGTTTTGCTGGGAGAACAACCTCAGAGATAAATGTTCTGTGTATAGCCATTTACCTTCCTTGGGTGTGTGTGTGTGTTTCTGTCTCTGGTGCCAAGCCCTCTCATTGTTCACTCCCTGTACCCAGAGTGCCATTGTGGTGATGGAGGGGCTGTCAGAATTGTCACCGAACAGCTTTTGGGAAAGGTGTATCATTTGGAGATGAGACTTGCTATCCTGGCTCAGGCAGTCGGGCACATGGCTCCCAAATCAATTTGCTCCCCCTTCACATGAGCCTCTTTCTGTTATCATGCCAGAAAGCTGGCTTTAAAACGAAGGCCTATTTGCCAATATTAATTCAGTGGAGTGGGTGTGAGGAGGGGAAACAGGCAGGTGAATTCTGCACCCTCCTTTCTTATAGAAGGCAATCATGCTGCTTCTCATTGGATATAGAGATGCTGTTTTCTAGTCTCTGTCTGTCTAGTCCCTTAAGGCTTCCCTCAACAATAATCACCTGGTCTCACTATCTACCAAGATGCAGCTACATCCATTCTACAGTGTGCCAGGCATCAACTCCACCTTTGTGTGGAACATGTGTTATTTCCTCAGCCTGGAGTGTGGTACTAATCTTAGCTGTCTTTCTATACAGCTTGGTCTGTTTGTATCTGTTCTAGAACTGGAGCCTTCTTTGATCTTTGTCAATTGCTGTCTGGCTCTACATTTCTCTAAGCACTTGAGTCCTGCAAATACTAGCTGTGGAGTCTCATGTGTGATGGGTGGTCTGCTTAAGATGCTTCCCTACCTTCCCATCTTGGAGGACAAGTGCTTTGAGAACATGACAGATTGCACTGATAAGGATATCAATGTGTCCCCTACTCCTTGATAGTCATGATATTCTCTTCATTAACATAATGGTGTTACAAGACTTCAAGTTCAAACCTCCATTGGGTCATTACTAATGGATACTGTTGCCAAGGCATATAAGAGACAATATTTTGCTTAGTGGATTTTTTATTGCAGCCCATTCCCATGCTAGTAATGTGCCTTTGGTGAAGGTTCTCATTTTTTCTTCATTAGCCCATTGAGTTCATTCCAAGAACCCCAAGAAACAACTAAACCACCTAAAATCCTATGAAGCTTGCTAGTATTTCTCTGATGATACACAAGCTAATCACCCTCCCTGGGTGTGTGGTATTTGCAAATGGGGAGAACTGATAGTTTTTTCATCTATAAGATATAGACAGTGACACTGTTATCCTTGTGTGATTACAGGCAATGTGTAAAACATAACACCACATCTGTGAGTGTGTGTGGGCAAACAAGTCTGCACACATCTTACATATACCTATGTGTGCATATCTGCATGACTGTGTGCAAGTTATGTGTGCATTCTATCCATGTTTGTACATGCACATGTATGTAACTATGCTTTACTGCCCTAGAATCCCAACACTGTCCTTTTTATCATGATTAAATGTTAGTACTCAACAGGGAATATTATGCCATTTGGTACTAGAATGTACCACAGGCTGCCTTTTCTATCTGTGATGATTTGAATGTGTCCTCCATATTGTCATGTATTATAAAGTTGAATGTTGAAAGCACTTGGAGTAGGAGCCTAGCAGAGGTTATTGAGATTAGCTGAAATTATAGTAGTGGGCTCTTTTATGGCATCTTTGACTTCATTACAAAGCGAGACTTCAAGTTAAAGTTCCTTCAGTCTCACCACACAGTATTCACAATCATGTTACGGTGTAGCATGAAAACCCATCTCCTTTCCTATGCTTGGGGTCCTCAACTCTAGAACAACTAGCTAAACCAATTCTATTTTTGTAAATTTTATAAGGTGTGGTATTTGATTATGGCACTAAAAATATACCATGACACTTGGTTTCTGTTGAGAATTCAGAAGACAAATCATGAGCCCCATCATTATTTCAGAACCTCCAACCATCTCTAGTCACTCCACTGATGACCCATCTTAGGGCTGGAAGGAGAGCAAATCAATCACTCCACAATCACTTGTCACCCTGAGTGACAAGTTTCTGAGCTTCTGTCATTTATTCATCATGTGATATTATCCACTCAACCACAGACAGTCTGAGCAGGACGGGACGAATGTGTCCTAAGCTCAGAAAATGTCAATAATTCCCATGTTACACAGTGTTGTGTTGCTGATGTTATTATTTTCCAGAAATGACCAGCCAAGCTGAAATACGGTGTGCTTGAGCCCTTAGTGAGGTATGCCAACACTGTTCTGAAAAGTCACAAGCTAATCAGACTTTCTGGGTATCCTGTATCTCCAAAGGGAGGCTGTCATCAAACGAGAGGAGTTAAAAACACTCAAGCTGTGAGCATCATCACCCATAGCAACCTTGAGTTAGAATCGGAGAGGGCTCAGACATTGCCTGTGATGCACTGCCACTAGAGGAAATTAAAAGAGGAACAGAGGAAATGAAGCTGGATCCTAGGGACAAAAATGCTGAGTTATGGCCAGAGCAACCATTCTCTAGCATTTCAATGCTTGAGGGCAGAAATGTAGTACTATATATGTCTCCTATCCCATTGCAACAAAGTGGCCAGAAATTTGTCCTGGGCACAGAGCCCAGGTCTGGATGCATTCAAGACTCTGGCCAGAGATTTGTTACACAACTTCACCAGGTCATTTTCTCTGACTGTGATGTGAAGACCTGTTACATGCCTTTACAAACTTTTACAGGTGGTTCTCAACACCCATGGCTTTCACATCAAGATTCAAAAAGGAAAAGCAAAAAATTTGTTTCTATTGAATATGTGCAGATCTTCTTGCCATTCTGTGAACAGTACAGCATACCTTGTTAACTCTGATTTACGTTGCATGGAGTATTATATTTAGAAATGATTGGCGACATGAGGGGAGGTATGCACACATTATGAGCAAACACTATCACATTATAAGAGATTTATTTTCATATCTGTATGGGGTCCTGAAACAAAGTCCCCATGGGTACCAAGGGACACCTACATGTTAAAAATAATAGCAGTCTGTTCCACAGTGGGAGTTTAGTCATTATTTAAAATCAGCTACACTGTGGTCATCATTAGGGTGACCCTCTGCAAAGTCTGATACAGATGACATATTGCTGCCATCCTCAAAATAATTCTACTTAGACCAATCACATAGCATGAAATCTGCGGGGCTTCCCAGTGACTCAGTACTTCCAAAGAAACGGTCATCCGGGTGGCCAAAATGTTACCTACATTGTCACTTTGTGAAAATTTGCTTAAAACTACTGAATCATCAGTTCACCACCCAGACAGTGAGAATTGTGCCTCATAGATTTATGGTGACAAAAACTAACAAGTATATGGTGAGACACACCAACCAATTCTGACTAATTAAGCCTGGAGAATAGACATGGAACCAGTACAAAGGTGATAAGTAATACCCTTACCCGAATCACCATTACAAATAATTACATTATTACTTGCTATTTGTATTCTGAAGTGGTTCTCATTATCACTAGTGCCTTTTATTAATGCAGCAAGTTTTGTCCACAGGAGGGAACATTTTAGGGCTCTAATATCACCAGTGAGTGGTCCACTATGGCTACTCCATATTTCCATTCCACCAGAAATTTACAGATATTCTGATATCTGATATGTGTCCCTTTCTGGTCTTGTGACATCAAAAAGCACTGTGGCTATGTTTAGTACACAGCACAAGTTGTAATGAGTGGTGACAGCTTTTAGTTTCCTATCACTATCCTCCCACAAATGCAAGACTATTCAGCCCATGGTGAACAGATGGTACATAGACAACCAGAAAATGGAAACAGGATGAAGAGGACTAAGGAGAAGCCAGTCCTCAACCCTCATTCACAAGCACCAGTGCAGTGGCCATAATGAAGGACCAAGGTACTGCAGAACTGTGGAACCTTCCATGGATCTGCCCCTGAGTAGCTCTCAGCATGTGCAGAATATGTAGGAGATGATCATCATCGTAGGCACTATATAACCATGTGCTATTGCTTAGAATTCAGACAAATGTTTGATGAACAATAAGCAGTGGCCTTCATGTGAGTTGCAGGGAGTCCCAGGATAAAAGTGCCTTTTGTTCCCCAGCTAGGCAGAAAGCTCAAGCAAGCACACAGGAGTGGTTAGTCAGGGATTTGCCTTCTGGAGAGAAAACTCAGCTTTATAAGTGACAATTCAGAGTCCCAAGGATCACAGAGTCAAAAATAATTAGATTTTTATAATTCTTACTAATTCTAAGATAATTTATTTTTTATTAAATTTCACTATTGATACCAGATAAAACCAGCTCTTTTCTGACTCGTGTGTTGCTATTGCTAATCCTGATTGCTTGATAGCAACAGCAGCTTTTTGGCAGTAAGCAAGTGTTAGAGCAAATATTGCCAGGCAGGCCTCAGATGTATTAGCTTGTAAACTGAGCGGTCCTCACAGGCTCTGCCTGCCTTCATCTCACCAACAGCAGCCATTTTGAAGAGCAAGCACTCTGCTCACTGTATCTAGAATGCTTGTGGCATTGTATCAGTATTCTCTGCTACTAATTACTATTCTCTACTGTTACTAATTAGTTTTGATGTTTAGCACTGAGTAGTCAGATAATTTTTCATGATATAAGAAGAAAATAAATCCCAGAGATGACTAGACAGCCCATGGTACCAAAAGCAAATCAAGGCCAAACATCTTCAATCACTCTCTTCCTCTCTCTCTCTCTCTCTCTCTCTCTCTCTCTCTCTCTCTCTCTCTCTCTCTGTCTCTCTCTCTCTCCCTCCCTCCTCCCTCATTCCTTTCCCTCTCTCTCTCTCTAGTATCTCCCAAAATATGTCCACTACCTTCTGTAAAGTCCAAACCAAAAAACTCCCGCCTATACAAATGAGCATCCAGATCCTCAGACAACCACTGATATTAGACATGGCTCCAATTGTTCTCTTACTGTTAATGAGCAGGCTGGCTGAATTAGGCTGCTCATCCTGCCAAAGGGTACCGTGACATAGCCCTGATTCTCCTGGGAAATACTTGGGTTTCAGAGTTTTACTCAAGCTGCAGCATGCCTTCTGAGTTGAATGAATCCTAGAGTCCATTGGTAAAGCACAACAGAAACTAAAGCAAGTAAGGAGCCTTCTCTATCACAACTTAAGACATCTACTTTGACCCATTCAGTATCAGTGGCCTGAACCTTTCAGCAGCCACAAACATGATGAGTTCAAAGATATGTAAGATTCCAACCCTGTTCTCCAGGGTATGTTTGGTGATAAACCACAAACTGAATGCCATTTGGCCCACAGTTAAATCAAGCCAAGATTTGACCCATGCTGCCTAAGTAGTTTGAAAGTTTGAGCTATTACCTCAACTTTGCAGTTATCCATTCATTAGACACAGAGTAGCCATTGGCTCTGGTCAACATCAAGAATTTATCAGTTTATTTCTTCTCAAAACTTAAAACTATAACACAGTCTTCAAACATAGAAAACCGCAATGAAAATGCTAGGAAGGGACTGTGCTTGGATCTTATTTAATATATAGCAATCAATAAAGTGTCCAGACCCAGAAGCAGTGCATCTAAGAAGGGGTCATACAGATTCCTGGAAAAGTATTCTAAGGGGTGGATTGATCTAGATAAATGAGGTAGAGTTAAGAGGCACTAAAAGTTTAAAAAGGACTCTAAAATAGAGATACTACCAGACCTACATGCCCACATGTGCATACATACCCCATTTTTAAATCTAGAGTCTACCCATGAGAGGAAACATGACATTTGTCTTTCTGAGTCTGGTTTATTTTGTCCAATGCAGAGATCTCAAGTTGCATCGCATCCAAATGTCATGTGTATTTTCATTACATTAGAGTCTCACCTTCTGTAAGCATGCTTACAGTTACCTTTCTGGCTTCAGACATAATGTCCATTGGACACATAGTAACCTTTCTCTGTCTTCTCACTGCCACAATCCCAGGAGGACACGTCAAGTAGTTAATCACATCTCACCAGAACACTGGAATCCTCTCATGACAGTACACACTTTGAAAGGTGAAAAGAGGTGACCTGCTCCTTTTCATTTGCTTTACTATGCTATCCCTTTTCTCTGGGGGCCTGGGAACACTTTTACTGAAGGCTAGAACCCTGCTTGTATGGGCAGCATGCCAGCCCACTCATTCCTAGTCAGTTTTTAAATGGTGGGACCTTAGGGACTTATCTGCAAAGCACAGGGAAAAACAAGACAAAAAACAAGCAATTTAAAATAAACAAACAAATGATCAAACAAACCCAAAAAAAAGCTAGCATCAAGGGTGTAGTTCTGCAAATTTTATAACCTATCCCATTGACCACAAATAAGTCCTGCCACCTGCCCAAGATCGTTCCTATTGAAATAAATGTCTGCATGTTTTTCACACAGGGTTCTGCTCCTTAATGAAATCCAAAGTCTGTTATGTCTTGATACTGAAAGTAAATTCTGACAATGAATAAAAGATTTCTTGGAGAGATAGCGGTACATATGTCTAACTCATTGAGATGATTATGTGTGCTCTTGTGAGCTTTGTGGATTGGCAGGTAGGAAGAGAAAGGGATATCTGCAGCTTTCACTCTCACCCTACTGAAGTGACCCACTTAAAAATGAGATAAAGGGGGCTGGAGAGATGGCTCAGCAGTTAAGAGCACTGACTATTCCTCCAAAGGTCCTGAGTTCAATTCCTAGCAGCCACATGGTGGCTCACAACCATCTGTAATGGGATCCAATGCCCTTTTCTGGTGTGTCTGAAGATAGCTACAGTGTACTCATCATACACATAAAATAAATAAATAAAATCTTTAAAGGTATAAAATGTTTTTTAAAACTGAGATAAAGATCATAAGACATCATCCTTGTGTGAAGGCACAACCAACACAATTTGTCTCCTCTAGGAGTTTATAACCAGAAACACTTCATGTCTAAGAAATATATGTAATTCTGCGTATAGTTTTATATATTCTAATAGTGTTTTATATGTGAATTATTATTAAATTGTTTGGTATGTATGTGGTCATGAGTACATGGTTATATGCATGCAGGTATACATATGTGTTCAGGTGTGTGTGTGTGTGTGTGTCGCGCGCATGTGGAATCCAGTGAGAAACCAGGTATGGTTTCTCAGATGTCATCCAACATATTTTAAACAGTCTCTCACTGGCCTGTGCTTAACCAGATGTGATAGGATAGCGGGCCATGGACCAGTGATGCTACTATTTCTGCCTCCCAGCATTGTGTTACTGCCAATATACTCACATCTATGTGAGTTCTGGAATTTGAAAGCAGGTCTTCATGCTTGTAAAACCAGCACTTTACTAAGGAAGCAATCTCCCTAGTCGTTTGTTGCACATATAATTAATATCTATGTTTCTTATCTCTAAAGTTGTAAGAATAATGTTACCCTTGTCATCTAGTCCACAGGCTAATTAAATGAACTATAAAATTCTAAAGATAATTGTGACATAAAATAGTATCTCAAATAAGTTTGCAATTGTTACTATCGGCAATGCCAATTTCCAGCAACGCTAACTCATTATGCTTATAAGGAACTTTCAGTGTGCTGAAAGTTTTCATGTTTGCTACTGGTTATTGTCTCCATTTATAGAGCATAAAAAAGTTAAGTGGCTTGCCCCAGGGTTCAAGCTAAAACTGACTTAGCCATACAATAGAATGGTGGTTAAGAGCTTGGCTGTTGACTTCAGACTGGAAGAATAGAAATCTTAGCCTTACTACAATTTTAACTATGCAATATTGTTAACATTCCTTAGTCATGTTATGCATTCAATTTTGTTATCTTTACTAGGTTGTTATGCAGTTAAAATAAGATAATTGATACTGGGAGCTTCATCTGACAAAAAGCATGAGCTCAATGAACTGTACATATCAGTCATTGAGCTGGGTTCTCAGAGTCCAGAGCTCTTTCCACTGTAGAGCTTAAAAGATAGCATATGGAAACTCTGCCCTAAAGTTAAAATTAACTGGAAATTGGGACTATAAGTCTACTCACATGTAAGAGTTGGTGATAGTAGACACCTGGTAATATATGCAGATCACATCAGAGATATACAGACTATTCTATTATTTGTCATGCCTACACACTCCAGTGAAATGACCAGTTTCTTCTTAATATACGTTATTGAATAGATATAAAAAAACTAAAGAAGAATTTCAACTTTCCATGAGCTTCTAGCATTACAATTCTGATATAAGCAGACTGTCATGTAATCCTCTCCCTCGTTTCTCAGAGCAAAAGGAAAATAATGTGGATGGCAAATGGAGAAAGAACCCGGTGATATAGAAGAGACAAAATCTAGAAAGAAAGTTATATAACTATCATGTGATGAAATTTGAATGTGAGTTTGCTTCAACTTCTTAGTCTATATATATTTACTGGCATTCTGAATTTTCTTTTCCTTTAAAAAAAAAGAGAAAGGCATATGCATTGCTTATCATACAATTGATAGAACTAAATGTAAGGTGATACATATAAAAAATCTATCACAGTGCCAGATACACAGTGGGTACTCAGAGTCACATAGTATGTACTCAAAAGATATTAAATTACTTATCTTGGGTTACAAGCAAAATAGAGTTCAAGGAAATGAGAAGTCTCCCATATGCAACAATGCAAGACAGTGTATGGCTAAAACTAGACAGATTTTAGAAGTGAAATTTTGATGTTACAACTTGTCAATTGTATAACAAGGGAAGAAATATTGTTTAAGTATGAAGAGACACAGAGAAGGTTCTATGACAAGCTCAGATTACACAAGTCCATTGAAACATTTATACAAATCCTGTGAATAAGGAGAGAGCAAGCAGGTACACTACACAGCCATACAGATATAGCTTAGAAAGTCTCCACCTAGGTCAAACTGATGCTCAAAAATACTGCAAAATAAAACAGCAGAGGCTTAGAGTTTTTCTGTGAGCAGTTGGCCAAGGAAACTAGAGGCACTCTGTGTGAAGAGAGATGATACATAACTAACCTAGGGGCAGACTCTAGAACAATCCTAGATAATCCTTTTCTTCTTTTCTCCCCTGCAGTCAGAAAGATCATTCTGAAAACCTGAAAGACCAAAGCAATAGCAGTTTGTCAAACATGATAGAAAGAAGATGGGATGGAGACCTAAGTCAAAATTAAATAAACTCACACTGCCAGGACCAAAGGGGTACCAGCTACCAGCAGTTTGCTGGTACACAGCTCCTCCAGGCTAGTGTCACAAAATTACAGTGGTTCCTAGGTTGGAAGGAGATAGAAGGAGGCCAAGGGTTGAATCCAGATGAGTGACCATGTAAAGTTATACTCAAAGCTTCAAGGTGGAAAGGATGGCATAGTGGTCCAGGAGGTGAGCCTTAAAGGAAAAGCAAGATATCCAGACAATAGTGGTAACATTTTTATTATAAAAAAGGTCAGGTAGACAAAGAATAATAAGAACATGAAAATGAAGTCAATATCCACCAGAAAACCAACTCATGCCTTTTCTAAGATTGTTTTTTAAACTGTTATACTTATAATTTGAGATTATAATATGACATCACTTTCTATGTCCATTTGTTTCATCCAAAGCCTCCTTTATGACCCTCCTTGCTCTCTTTCAAATCTATAGGCTCCTTTTTAATTAATTGTTGATTTATACACATACCACAGACACAGACACATTCATGTATATATTTTCAAATACATAAATACAACCTTCTCTCTTTATTAAATGTGACGATTTTGTATATGTTTTCAGGATGACAATTTGATATTGAATAACCAGTTGATGTCCTCTTCCATGGGGAAGACTATTTCTCCTATTCTCTCCAGTTACATTCTGAATGCATGTCTTTATACACACAAATACATGTAGCTCTCACCCTTCATCAAGGAAACGTCTCTTTGCAACAGACAAAGACTATTACAGAGAAATCACAACAAAACAAGATACAGAGTTGTAGAGCTCAATTTCAGCTGCTAAAGACACAACACAACTCCTGCATCTAAGTCTTGAGAAACACCACAAAAGACAGATGGCAAACATTTTAAGAGGCAAGAGAAATCAGGGAATTTTCTGTGAGATTGTGTCCCCTAGGTATGTCAAAAGCTACACCTATAGTGTCTCCCTAGCAGGAATACCTAAAACAGAACTTGAACAAGAATAACATCACTCTAGGCACTTCTAGTTGGTGAATATCCTTAGGAGAGCATCTGTGAAGATTTGTGTGGAGAGTGGCATGTAAGGAAAGTTTTCAGTTACCTAGGATATATGTTCAGGAACATAATTGCTGATTCATGCAGTAGTTACATGTTAAATTTTAAAGAAATTTCTAAGAAGGTTTCAAGGTGGTTTGTGTCATTTTTCATTCCTAATAAACATATATGAGAAAACCAGTTTCTCTGCACCCTTACTGTCATCTTTTGGGTTTAAATTTTCTTTTGTCTCTGGATGTTTAAATTTCCTCAGCACTATTTATTGAAAAGTTATTCTAAAATCATAGAATTGCACACACAGTTGACAAATGCCACAGGTCTCTGAAACCCACTGTTTATTATGTTTATTATAATCTATTTGCTCTCTGTTCTTCATTACTCCCATATACATCTAGTTTCCCATTCTGCCCTCAGGGACTACTTCCAGGAAAATTTAAGGTTCTGGCATACTACCATGGCTTTGCTCATACTAGCATGAAAATGATGGGTTTCTCAGGTGCTTCTACTTGATAATAAGGTGGGAGCAAGAGAGGAAAAATAACAACTAGGGGTGCCTGTTCTTTAAGTCTCCACTGTGCCTCCTCTGACATAACCTCACTGAGTACAAATAGGACTTACAACATCACTCCCAGGCAGAATAGAACCCAGTCTGTCTGTGTCCTTCCCATTCACCTTACCCAGGGGGTTGGATTGACTTTCCTGCTGGGTTCCTTCCCTCATTAAGTTTTCCCTGCTATCCTTCCAATCAGCAAAGTGGTTAGGAAAGAGCCATTCTAGATCTCCCACTGGAACATTGCTGAAACGTGTGTCTGTGAAAACATACTTGTTCTGTGGCTTTTGTCTGGGATGTCATGTCTATTGTCTAGAAAGTTTTATATTCCTTTGATGCACATTTCTTATTCATTAGGATATGTATAGAGGACAGGATTTTAAAGGGACATTTGGTCTAGCCTTCGGAAACTACCATTATCTTGTTCCAAATCCACTATATGTGAGGCAAGAGGAAATTCCAAGGAGGTCACCAAGTGTTTTCCCTGTTTTCTATAGCTCAACATTATTTACCTCTTCATTTTTATGCATTTCATGTTTGTTATAAATACAGTGTTCAAGAATGTTGTACTTAGAGCAAGAAAAAGTAGAATACATCAAGTATACATATTTCGAGAGGCGGAAGTCTGTGTTTTATAGGAGTTAATGTAAAAGCAGTCCTCCATTACACAAATTATGCAGTTGAGTCTCTCAAATTTGGAGAAAATTGTGGGGGTCAGAACATTGGGAGTGCAATGGATAAATCTTGCTCTAAGACAACCACTTTCATGATAATGTTATCTCCCCTGCCAGGTAAGTATCAGAAATCTATTATTAATGCCCAAAATAAATGTTCACTATTTTGATAGAGTAGAATCTTTCATTTGTCTCCAGTTCCCATCTGTCTTGCTGTCTTGGCAATCACTGCTAGTGTCCTTTGTTTCTGTATAGTCAGGTGCTTTATACTCTTTATCTTACAGCCTATGTAAAATTGTGTGTGTGTGTGTGTGTGTGTGTGTGTGGTGTGTCTATGTGTGCATGTATGTGTGTCTCTGTGTGTGTGTCTGTGTCTGTGTTAAGACAATGCTGCACAATGGTCACTAGCAATGTGTTTCTGGAAACACTTTAAGTTTGGTGATTCTTTTGTTTTTATGGTTTAAGGCATTTTCACAGTGTACTTTGCATGTAGCATTTCAAAACCAGTTGAAGTAATTTTAGTATCTATAGTTGTGTCAAAATTGCTATGCATGCAGTATAATTTAGGGCTCATTTGTTTCACTCTCCTTTGAATTTTAAGAATTTTATTCCCATCTTGATTTTGGATGTGTTTCATAATTATATAGAATAAAATACAATTCTAAGTTAAATACATGACATAAGGTGTATATACAGATGTCTGAAGATTCCTGCCTCTTTGTTCTTCTTCCAGAACTTACTTGAAGCATTAAGTTCATTGCATAAAACTTATGATAAGAAATGCATTTTGTTTCTGACTTTTGATTCTGTTATTATACTTTTGCTGTGTGTGCAGAGGTTGGGGAGGGGCTTCTGTATCCATTTATCTATGGATGTATAAAGTGCAGATCTACACTCGAGCTTTCTGAATTGTGGTCTCACTTGCCAACTCATTTTGGACTTTCTTCTTCTTCAACCTTTTCCAATCCTTCTTGAAAGCCCCCACCTCCTCTCTTCTCTCTCTCTGTCTCTCTCTCTCTCTCTCTTCTCTCTCCCTCCTCTCCTCTCCTCTCCCACTGTCTCTCACAACAAAATGCAGAGCATTGTAGCACCACCAGAACCTAGGTGTACTACTTCAGCAAGCCCCAGAAATCCTAACATACCTGAATCGCAAGAAAATGACCTTAAATCTAATCTTCTGAAGATGATAGAGGTCTTTAAAGAAGAAATGAATAAATCCCTTTAAAAAATACAAGAAAATGCAATCAAACAAGTGAAGGAAATGAATAAAATGTTCAAGACCTGATGGAAATGGAAATAAAAACAATAAAGAAAACATAAACTGAAGCAATCCTGGAGATGCAAAACCTAGGAAAGAGAAAAGAAACTAAAGACACAAGCATTACCAACAATGATAGAAGAAAAATCTCAGGCAGAGGAGAGTTGATAGAAGAAATAGAAACATCAGTCAAAGAAAATGAACTAAATCCACACAAATAAGTCAGGAAATTTGGAACACTATGAAAAGACAAAACATAAGAATAATAGAAATAAAAGAAGAAGACATCAAAATCAAGGCCCCAGAAAATATCTTCAACAAAATCATAGAAGAAAATTTCCATAATCTAAAGGGAGGGAACACTAACAAAGAACCAAAACACTAAATATGCAGAACAAAGAAAGCATATCAAAAGCCACAAGGGATAAAGGCCAAGTAATATATAAAGGCAGGCCTATAAGGATTACACCAGACTTCTCAACAGAGATTTAAAAGCCAGAAGAGGCCTGGGTATATGTCTTACAGTCTCCAAGAGATCATAGACTAGTATACTAAGCAAACTTTTAATCACCATAGATGGAGAAAACAAAATATTCCATGACAAAACCAACTTTAATCAATATCTTTCCACTAACCCAGCTGTTCAGAGGATAGTAGAAAGAAAACTCCAATAAAAGGATAGTAACTACACCCACAAAAATAGAACAAGTAATTCCACACTAGCAAAACCAAAAGAAGAGAATCATACACACACATACTCATGCGCTTGCATGTGCACACATACCCATACACACATACACAGTACCACCACCATCATCAAAATAACAAGAATTAACTGTCTTTGGTCTTAAACATCTTTCAATATCAATGGACTCAAATCCCCAATAAAAAGAGACACAGGCATAACATAAAAGAGTGGATGTGTTAACATGATTCATCATTCTGCTGCATACAAACAAAATCAGAGCTCAGCAACAAAGATTATCTCACAGTAAACACCTGGCAAAAGGTTTTATGAGCAAATGAACCAAAGAAACAAGCTGTAGTAGTCATTCTAATATCTACTAAAATAGACTTCCTACCACAAGCAATCAGAGAAATGTGGAAGAGCACTTCATACTCATCAAAGGAAAAATCTACCAAGATAACATCTCAATTCTGAACATCTATGTCCCAAATGCAAGGGCACTCACATATCTAAAAGAAACATGACTAGAGATCACATTACACATCAAACCTCATACTCTGAAAGAGGGGGATTTCAATAAACAGGTCATTAAAACAGGAATTAAACAGAAATGATGAATTTAGCCAACATTATGAATCAAATGAGTCTAACAGATATCTACAGAACCTTTCACCCAAACAAAAAAGAGTTTAACTTCCTCCCAGCACCTCATGGAACCTTCTCCAAAATTTACCATGTAGTCGGTCACAAAGCGAGCCTCAATATAAGAAAATTAAAATAAATCCTTGTATCCTATCAGACCTCCATGGACTAAAGCTAGACTTCAACAACAAAAACAACACAAAGCCTACAAACTCACGGAAAATGAACAACTCTCTACTCAAAGATCACAGGATCAGGGAAGAAATAAAGAAATTAAAGATTTTGTAGAATTCAGTTAAAATTCAAAACATACCAAAACTTATGGGACCCAATGAAAGCAGTACTAAAAGTTCACAGCACTAAGAGCCGTCACAAAGAAATTGGAGAGTTCTAATACTAGCAATTTAAAAGTACACCTGAAAGCTCTGAGAGAGAGGGGGCGGGGGGAAGAAGGGGAGAGGAAGAGGAAAAAGAAGAAGAGGAGGAGGAAGAGAGGGAGGAGGAGGAAGAGGAAGAGGAGGAAGAAAAAGAGGAAGAGGAAGAGGAAGAAGAAGACATAATGGTAATAAACACAAGTGAAAGGAGGAGAGGAGAAGACAGGAAGTAATTAACCTCAGGGCTGAAATCAATAAGTTAGAAACAAGGAGAAAAATACAACCAAAGAAACTAAGAACTGATTCTTTGAGAAAATCAATAAAATAAACAACTCGTAGTCAAACTAGTTAAAAAGTAGAAAGACAGTACCCAAATAAAGAAAATCAGAAATGAAAAGGGAAACAAAACAACAGACACTGAGGAAATTTGAATAATCATTAGTCCTTACTTCAAAAGCCTGTATTCCACAAAATTGGAAAATCTTAATGAAATGTATGATTTTCAAGACAGATACCAATTACCAAAGATAAATCAAGATCAGGTAAACTATCTGAATAGTCCTATAGCACCTAAGGAAATAGAAACAGTCATTAAAACTCCTCCAACCCCCTACACCCCCCCTCACCAAAAAAAAAAACAAAAAAAAACCCATGGGACAGATGATGTTACTGCATAATTCTACAAGACTTTCAAAGAATAGATAATACCAATACTCCTCAAACTATTCCACAAAGTAGAAGCAGAAGGAACATTCTTTGATGCCAGTTACTCTGACAGGTAAACCACACAAAGACTCAAAAAAGAAAGGGAATTTCAGACCAATTTCCCTTATGTACATTCATGAAAAAAAAAATACTTGTAAACTAAGTTCAAGAACACATCAAAGACATTATCCACCAAAATCAAGTAGGCTTAATTCCAGGGATGCAGAAATGGTTCGGTATATGAAAATTCATCAACTTACTCCACCATATAAACAAATTGAAAGAAATACCCAACATGGTCATTTCATTAGATGTTGAAAAGCCTTTGATAAAATCCAATACTCTTCATGTAAAAAGTCTTGAAGAGATCAAGAATACAAAGCACATGCTTAAACACAGTAAAGCCAAAAGACAACAAGCCAATAACCAACATAAAATTAAACAGAGAGAAACTTACAGCAATTCCACTAAAATCAGGGACAAGGCAAGGCTGCTTACTCTCTCCCCATCTATTCACTATAGTACTCGAAGTTCTAGTTAGAGCAATAAGACAACAAAAGGAGATCAAGAGGATACAAATTGGCAAAGAAGAATCCAAGATACACTTATTTATAGATGATATGTTAGTATATATAAGTGACCCCAAAATTCTACCAGAGAACTCCTACAGCTATAAACACCTTCAGCAAAATGGTTGGATAAAACATTAACTCAAAGAAACCTGTAGTCCTCCTTCTATAAACCATAAATGGGCCGAGAAAGAATTTAGGAGATAATTTAGCTTTAACAATAGCCACCATATATGTGAGAGATGATAGAGATAGAGATAAATATATAGGTATCTATATCTTGGTGTAACTCTAACCAAGCAAGTGAAAGACCTATATAACAAGAATTCCAAATCTCTGAAGAAAGACAAAAACAGGATGAGTAAAACAATGCTAAACAATTAAAGAACTTCTGGAGGTATCACCATCCCTGACCTCAAGGTGTACTACAGAGCAATAGTAATAAAAACTTCATGCTATTGGTATAGAAATAGACAAGTTGATCAATGGAATCAAATCGAAGACTCAGAAATAAATCCACATATGTGTGGACACTTGAATTTTTACAAAGAAGTCAAAACCATACAATGGAATAAGGAGCATATATTCAACAAATGGTGGTAGTCTAACTGGATTTCTGCATATAGAAGAATGAAAATAGATCCATTTCTATCACCCTGCACAAAACTCAAGACCAAGTGAGTCAAAGACCTCAACATAAAACTGGACACATTATATCTAATAGAAGAGAAAGTGGGGAATAGCCTTCAACACATTGGTACAGGAGACAATTTCCTGAACAAAACACCAATGGCTCAGGCACTAAGATCAATATTTAATAAATGGGACTTCAGGAAACTGAAAAGCTTTGTAAGGCTAAGAACACCATCAATAGAACACTGACAGCCTATAGAGTGGGAAAAGATCTTCACCAACCCTGCATCTGACAGAGAGCTAACATACAAAATGTATAAAGAACTCATGAAGTCAGACACCAACAATCCAAATAACCCAATTAAAAAATTGAAATCAGCTGCAGACAGGAACATCTTTAGGACGGTCCAGAATCCTGGGAATTGGGAGGCCCAGGAAGTCTATAGGGGTGACTTTAACTGAGACTCCTAGCAGTGGGGGGATATGGAGCCTGAAGCGGCCACCTCCTGCAGCCAGGGAGGTCTCCCAATGGAAAGATAACTGAAAAACCTTCGATCCAAAATGCATCTTGCCTACAAGATGAGCAGGAACAAAGACAGAGCTGAGACTGAGGGAGTGGCTAACCAATGACTGCCCCAACTTGAGACCCATCACATAGGCAAGAAGCAATCCCTGACACTATTAATGACACTTCCTTACACTTGCAGATAGAGGCCTTGTATGACTGTATTCTGAGAACTCCACCAGCAGCTGACTGAAACAGACCCACAACCAAACATTAGCCAGAGCTCAGGGAGTCTTGCGGAAGAGTTAGGGGAAGGATTGAGGGACCCTAATGGGAAAGGGACACCGTAAGACCAACAGGGTCAACTAACCTGGACCCTAGGGGACTTCCAGAGATGACAACCAACCAAATAACAAGCATTGACTAGATCTAGACATCCCACATATATGTAGCAGAAGTGAAAGTTGGTCTTCATATAGGTCCCACAACAACTAGAGTAGGAAGTTGTCCCCTGTATCTGTTGCCTGCCTGTGAATCCTGTTCCCCTAACTGAGTTTCTCAGTGGCAGGTGTACCTAGTCCTGCAGTTACTTGATGTGCTTTTCTGGGTGATACCTAGGGGTGGAGGGCTCTCCCTTTATAGAGGAGAAGAGAATAGATTGAGGAGAGTCTGTGGAGGGGGGAAAGAAGGAGGTGTGGCTATGATCTGTAGGGAAATCTAATTAACTAATTAATAGCATATCACTCCTTCCCTGTCAAAATTCACACCCTCTCTCTGTTTTCTGTAATATCTATCCTATAGTAAGTTATCTTTCATTAGCCAGAGTATAAGATTAGATCATCAACATTGATCTAGTTCATGATGGGAGGATTTGTCAACTAAAAAGCATATTTAATGTTGGAAAGCTAAAGATTAAATGACAAAATCTTCATTAGAGAAAATAAAAAGGACTTGCAGATAGGATGTTTCAGTCTTGAAAGTCTGAGACCGTAAGAATAGAGGGGAGGATACAGGCCTGGAAACCAAATACCTAATTCTGTAGTTTCCAAAAGGTAACAAGATTGATTGTAAACAGGGAGCTAATAAACTTGGGTGTGTTGGCAGCAAGGACCAGACTGAAGTGAGGAATCAACACTGCTCAGCATCCAGGTCAAGCAGGGAGTTAGACATATTCTGAAAGACCTTTATTCAATGGCTCATCTGCTACCAATGAAATATTGTAGTGCGCAGGAGCTAATGCTTTCAACTATGGGATTATAATTCAAAAAGAAGTTAAAAGCCAGGAATCCTTGGCCAAACCCACTGAAATAAATGGAACAAACGTAATTGGAGCAAATGTGGACTTTTGCATGTAAGTGATGGCTCACAAATGAAATGATATAAATAACATGAAAGATCAAATTGAGGCAACATCATTTCCAGCCTATGGTTTTGTGCTTCTTTCATTGTGGGTTAGGGTTATGTTCCTTGGCCTCATTTGTCCAGGATGCTGACTTGAAGCCAGCAAAATGCAGGAACACCTCAAGGACATACAACCAAGCAGTGATGAAACCAAAATTGACACTCATACCTCACACCTGTCTACTTTAAAATGCTTAAGAATTGGTAGAGCATCCACTTAACCTGGACCTATTCCTAAGATTATGATTGGAGGAGCCTTCAGGAAGCATGCATTTAGTAAGTCCAACAACATTTTGCAGCTGCAGAACCAGTAACATAACCCTAACCCACATTGAAAGAAGCAGAGAGCCAAAGATGAAATAAATGCTACCTCGATTTGTGCTCAGTCACCCACTCCTAAATAATAATGTTTATTTCTGTCAATCATACTCAAGGAAATTCTATTTAATTAAAAATGTACAGAAAGAGGAGTGAAGATGGTTCTGGAACATGACCACAGAAATGGTTGAAGGAAAAGTGAATGGGAAAAGAAACATGTAAAGGAAGATGGTGACTGCCCTCAACTATAATGAGGAATTTTTAGAGGGAAAAAAAAGGAAGAAGGGTTTTCATGTTGCAGAATGAGGATGACCACTAGGTAAAGGTGATAAAGGCAAATTACACCATTACCAGAGAGTGTGGGCCCCTGTGGATGGAGCTATATAAATAAGACTTTGTATTTCATGCACTGGGTGCATCAGTGAGGGATGTAGCCACATGTAATATAAGCATCTTTCAACGCTTAGCTTTTTGTGGTTCTATTACTTTCCTAAAGCAGACATGACTCTTTTGTTCCATAATATATAAAAAGTCCTTGAAATTAAGCCCATTATAATCTCTTAGGAAGAAATGACCCTGTCTTATATTCTCGATGGTGGTCACAGAACCAAAACAATGAAAAATACACTGGCCAGATCACAGAGCCTTTGATAGTCCTTTCTAATGCTGCCCTTGCAGCCACTACTATTGATCCTGATCCACTTATTACAGAATAGTGAAGAGGAAATGGCTGCACATACATATGCACAATGTTATAAGGGTGTCTTCAAACAAATAGAAACAAAGTTAAGTTTTAAGATGTAGGTTCTTATACAGAACTATTCTCAAACATTTACTTGTTGAGTCATAAAAAGTCAATGTTGACTGTACACCTTATATACAAGAACACATAGTATAGCTTTAAGTTACCCCTATCCTTTCTTTTTCCTCAGTCCAGTATGATTTTCAACAGCCATCTTCTTATAAGGCTGGGGTATATGTTACTACAATAAGATGAGGTGATGGGAGAAGGGACATTTAGAACAAGGCTTCTGGTTGCCATGTTGACTCCAACAATGGATCTATTACTTGCATGGTGTATTCAATACTAGCCTCTGTTTACTTGACGCAAAACCAGAAGAAAAATATACTGTATTAACTTTATGTGTTGTCAGGAAAATTGATGGGAAAATTTGTAAAACCATAGGATTCATGGCAATTCCCTTTGTGTTTGTGTCTGAGAATCCTCCAACAAGAGTCATTTCAGGAAACCTCAGAGGCCTCCACACTAGAAATGTCCATGGCTAATACCACTAGGACTTTGGAACTATGAAAGGTTGTGTGTTGATCCATTTGCCAGCTCTATCCAATTGGTAGTGGATATGCAAAACACTACTTAGAGTGTATTTTAACCACCCAAGGCACTCTGGGAAGAAACAAAAGAGAACAGCGTATTAATAAGAACCACAGTGAAAAGGTACTATAAGATGATCATGTCATGGTCTACATAAACCACATAGGAAATGAAAAATGAGCCAAGCTAAGTTGGGAATATGAATTTGAAGTCCTTGCAGTTCACCGAAATTACATTGATCTCAGTTTTTATAACTGTAAAATGATTGCAAGTAACAAACTAATGGTGATAATAATGATACTTACTGTGACTCAGTGAGATATTGAAAAGGATGGATGTAAAGGCATTTGGAAACCCAGATGTCATGAAGTCATAAGGGAAGGCAGCTCATCAGGTGCAGTAGCAGAATCAGAATGACAGAAGAGTTCACTTAATTGCTCTGAGTCATAAGGAATTCTGAGGAGAATGTAAAATGAGTCTAAAGAGAAAAGAGATGTCAGGCAATCCTACCGCACAAATAATATTATCTCAGTGTTCCCAGGCTCACTGTACAGCAAGAACTACGCTCTGGCCTTGGATGTTAAAGAATCACCCACAAAACAAAGGCAAGGCCATTGAAAAAGAAAACATCATCACTGCCAAAATCATGAGCTGTTTTTCTACTCTACACTCAGGAACAATGGAGCTGGCAGGTAAAAGCTGAAGCTTCTGGAATCTTTTATCCTCCCCAGGGACTCTACTCTTCTGGCTTAGAGAACTTGTAGGGTGGTGTGGCAGTCTTTAATCTTTATGGTAAGAAGGAAATGGAAGGGAAAGCTGCTTCTGATAAATGGTAATAAGGGGTCAATTATTTCAGCTGTTGCATATTTGTTGAGTTCGGATGATGAAGGAAGCGCCCAGCTGTAAGAGGAAAAAGGCAAATGGTGTTTGCTATTGATGAAGCCCAAAGAGATTTTATTGGAAAGTGAAATGGACCAGATGTGATTTCTACATTAAGGTATAAGAAAACACATCCTAGACAAAGCAGCCTCCCACGAGCAAGATGCCGCATTATTTGCGAAACCATGAATACACACCAGAGAAGTACTCCAGTAGACAGTAGGCATATGTATGGTAACATGTGTCCTGACTCTTCCTGCAGTGATGGAAGTGTTATGGGAACTAAGGGACAAATTTGGATAAGAGAATTCCTGCTGAGAATCTGAGACTCTGGGGGGAAAAATGAAGAGGAACCTTCAAGCCATCCAAGAAGCTGAACAGCGACAACAGGAAGACCATAGTGCTACAAGCTGTACTAACATCTATGATAAGTGATGTGTGGTTTTAGTTTCTGACTTTAGTTATAATTATCATATATGCCAGTTCTGCCTTATTTAAGCAGCTAACATCTCTACTGGCTTCCTGCTTTGTGCTCTCGGTACTCAATTTTTTCTTTAATGCCCTTAGAGTGACTGCTTTGTCTATGTTTAAAGGTTTATTAAGTTTTTATGTGTATGAATGTTTTGCCTGCAGGCATGTCTATGTATCGTGTGTTGTGTTGTGTGTGTGTGTGTGTGTGGTGTGTGTGTATGTGTGTGTGTGTGTGTGAAGATGCTGTGAAGGCCAAAATAGGTACTAGATGCCCTGGAGATGGACTTACAAACCATTATAAATACTGGGAATTAAACCTGGGACCTCTGGAAAAGTAACCAGTGTACTTGATTACTGAGTCATCTCTCCAGCTTCAGTTCATTGCCTTCTTGACCCCACCCCTCCTTTCCATCTCTATTACTAACAACATTTCTTTGTCCTTTGTAATTTTTCTCATTAACTTTGCATGGTCTTTATTATCCTACCCAATGATTAATGTGACCCCTGAAGAATTCTTATAGTTAACATCTAAGTCCTTGAAATATCTTTTCAGATAGGACTCCCAGACTACAGGGCCAGTGAACCTGCATAGAAATAACCTAGTTATATGGTTTTAGCTTCCCAGCTACACAAATATCTGAGGTAATCAGCTAAGGATACAGAGATTATTTTTGCTCACATTTCAAAGGCTGTGATTCATGATTGGTTGATCCGTTGCTTGGCAACTGTAGTGGTGGAGAAGGTTGGGACTATGTGGCAAAACAAACCACTCACCCCATGGCCAAGAAGCTCTAAATGAGAAGAAAAGGATGTTGTCTTCCCCCTGCATACTTCCATGGTACAACCACAGTTTCATGGGAGATAGCTCATGCCTGGAAGGGTGCTGGAGTTCACTTTGCGTCACAGCAGGACACAACCAATATCAGAGTACAGATGCACTCTGTCCATGTCAGTAAACTACTTCCTTAACAAGGCTCCACCTCCCAACAGTCTACTTACTACTATATGAACTTAGCATGGATGAATCTTTTGATGTAGTTAGTGCTTCCAGTGCACTAACTTCTCTCAGTAGTGACACCAGGTAAGGCTAAGTCTTTGATACACAAATCTTTGGGTATGTATTCCAGACTCAAATCATAATATAACTCTACCTAATTCCAAATTCTAGAATCACAATCACTATGCTGAAAAGTTTCCAGGAGGCTTCTGCTTATCTATAAACTGATCAGTCATCACACTGAATTCCTGACCAGCTGGCTTTTGGGAGTGAGAAAGGATCCAGATAGAAACTCTGTTTTAAGAATAAGAGCAGTTGAAAGAATCATTCCCCACAGCCGCCATGTTTGAAAGATCTTTCCACAAGAAACCACTTGCCGCATATCATTGTCCCCTTATAACATGTCAGCTAGTGTTGTGCTGAAAGGCTCACATGAGGCTCTATCATCCACTATCATATTTGGGGGAGGAGCAATTTCTCTCTCAAAGTCCCTGCCATTGGTTTGCCTGGTACAGGCCATTCTTTCCCATCTTGCCTGGATTAGAGGTAGACACATAATGATGTGAGAAGTTTTACATTAAAGTAGATTTACAGAGATACATAACATGGGAGGGAGAAGCAGTTTAACGCCAACAAAGTAACTTTAACGTCACAAAATATTCCTAGTACCATTCTTCCCAAATGTTGGAGGTTTGGCCTTAGTGACCTTGGGATGACTGATAAGAATTTAGTGTCCTAAATCCTTTGTTTCATAAGTACGTCTGAGAGTGTAACCCCCTCACCATGTTGACATCATTCTTATGTTCAAAGTGCCCTTGTCATTAAAAGTTAGCTACTGTAGGAAAACCAGTGTCTTCATCTCATAGTTAGCTAGGAAAAAAAAAAAAAAAGCTGCTATTTAATCTAATACTAGAAGAAAACATGGCTGCGCCTGACTCCAACAGCAGTGGATCTATTTCTAGAGATGTCATTCTGAAAAGGCTTTCCAAGTCTGTCCTTTGTCTTATGAACTGTGCATGAACTGGGGCTCTATCACACATGCCTGGGCAGCTATGGTGGAGTCACTGAGAGTACTCAGAGGTGAACATGAAAGCCCATTACTTCAAGTTAGATCTGTAGTGGGTACCAAGGAAAGCAAAGGACTGGGAATTAGGCAATGGACTTGAACATCTGACTAATGAGTGAAGAGCAGAGCAAGCACTTAAAGGATAGACTAAAGTGTGATCATTGTTAAACCAAAGTTAGGAAGCTAGACATGAGACTGACAGTGTTGTTTCTTCAAGCGTGAGGATTCTCAGAGGTGTCTCCATCACTCCAGGTTACCACCCTTCTTAGACCCAGGCCCTTTCATCCAAATCCTTAGATATAGGATGACTAAGACCCTGGTTCATTTTCCATTTCTTCACATTGCCTTACATATCTCCAGCAAAGTTTGTCATTTTCCCTTTATCCTGTGTCAAGTTAGGAATCAAATCACCACTACAACAAACTAACTCTGATTGTGTTCGACCAGATGAATAATAACATTTTCTAATTTCTTAAAATTCTGCAAATACTCTACCTCTTAGCTATGCTTTCAACCCTTCTAATTTCAAATTTTGATCCAGACTCAAAAAGCATTCACAAGACATTCTCATCAGGTATTTTTTTTTTCCATAAAGTTAAGATTGTGGCTCCTAGTCTGCACATGGTGTCTACCATAGTCCCCATCATCACCCACTTCCCCTGTATCTTTAGCAAAGCTAAATATGAATATTTGCTTGAAATGTTATTTCGGCCACCCTCATCCCCAATTTTCTCTTCCTGCAAGGCCAATTCCAGCTTCTACGTCAAGGAGATCCCCCACCTAACTTTGTTTCTAACGCTAGGTCACTTTGGCCTTAATTTGTTTTTAAATCATTCTCACTTCAATTTCCTTGTCTCATATTAATCATCACCACTTTGATATCCATGTGTATATTTAGCACCATCTGCTTGGTTAGTTCTTGGCTACTTTCTACTTGATTTCGTCATGCTCTATTTATTAACTCCTATTCCTTCCTCCTTCCCTTGGTCCTAATACTGGCAATATTCTGGCTCCCCTTGTCCTTTGTTACCCTAAGTGGCACTGTCTCCTCATCACTAGCTATTGCACTTGCATAGCTGTCAATCATGGCCTTTTTGTTGGAATTTCTTCTATTTTAATTTTGGGAGATGAGTTTAAAAAAAAACTAAACACACTTTAATGCATTCAGTCTGGAGATAAATTCCACAAAAATTTCTTCTAGTTTCATAGGAAATCTGGAAAGTAAATAAGTTAACTCTTGTTTACATGTATTTTAAGAAGGCAGATATTCAGGAATTAAATCATCTTCCCCAGGCCCAACAGCTATAAGTGAATTTGGTGTGGATACACACCCACAGCTTTTGACTCTGAATAACTTGTACTTTTGATCTGAGCAAGATACTATAAAACCAAAGAAAGTGAGCTGTGAACTCTGTGGAGGAAAAAAAAAATGAATGAGAACTGTTACAGAAATGAGAAGGTTCATGTCTGCAAAAGTCTTCCCGTGTCAGGCCAGAAAATCCAAGTACTTATGGGTGACCTCAACTTAAGTCTTTTCATAAGAGAAATTTAATGGAAATGAAAATTTCTCATTTCTTCAGGATTTTGAGGTCATGTAATAGCAGTGCTTTCCAAAATCTTTGTAATGTGAAAGAAATTCATAAATATATAGAAAAACAAAATTACATTGAAGTAGCCTCTTGATACAACATGTATATTTTGTCACATTTATTCAGCTACGTAGCTTCTTGTCTGTTCTATCTTCCATTATTTATGGACCATTATTCTGTCATCATTCATATTCCCCAAAAGAGCCCCCTACTATATGCCCACATAGATTTTCATGACTAATAAAATCAACAACCATTTTCTTACAACATAAAACTATCAGACTGTATTCAGATTTTCCCAGTTGTTCTCACAATATACAGTTAAGAATTTTTAAAAGTGCAGAATCCATTGGATTGTCAAATCTGTTAAATTTATCTGAATTAATTTACCAAACAATGTTTTCCAAACATACTTCACCAAATATGTTCACATACATCTTTTCTGTTGCTATTACCTCGTGGCCTTCATGAAGAAACTATCCCTCTCCCTTTGATTATAAATCTCCTGTGTTGGGGATATCTGATCATCTTCTTTTAGTATTCTTTAACTGGTTAATCTATTTTCTGGATTTCCTGCAATCCAGAATGCAGAGATAAAGACTTAATTAGTTTCAGGTTAAATATTTCATGGGAGACAGCTCATGCCTGGGAGGGTGCTGGAGTTCACTTTTCATCACAGCAGGACACAACCAATGTCTGTTTGACCTGCTCTTAGTGATGCTGAGATTCCATGACAACCAGAGTTCTCCATTATAAAGCTATGCACATACAATGTCAAAACCAGATCGCATGTGTGATTGTTTTTTAAGCACCATGCACACAGTTTTCCCAGTCATTGCTCATAGTTCCAGCATATGCTAAAGGCTTTTGCCTGTTGACAGCATTGACACCTCGAGTTAGGTGAGCCCTAGTGCAGTGTTGGGTGCTGAAGGGAAGAGTCTCTGAGTATACATTCTTCATTGTTTTTAATCTCAGAATTCAAAGCTGTACTATGTATACTCAATAGGAAGGATTTGCTTTTTTTAATGATGCTAAGGCTCTACTTCTTAAATGCAGAATATAACAGGTACCTTGGAAATCCACAGAAACCCATGTAGCATGAGAAAAATTGGAAGTATAATTCTGCTACTAAAGACTACACCTGGGAATCACCCAAGCACAATACAACAAGTAAAGAACATCACACACACACACACACACACATGCACTATATATATATATGATTTTGACTAAGTTATTCTCATCTTTTGATTTACTTTAGCCTAAACACTTTTTGTCCATTTCAAGACTGCTAAAGGAATTGTTTCCAGGCCTCCAAGAACCAGTGTTTTAAATGTTCTCAGAACAGTATTATACATGGTATGGTTTATTCTGACAGCTGGGCTGGAATGAAGTAACACCCACTAACACACTGCCCCATTCACAAAATAAAAACATGAGCACTGAATTGTAGGGCACATTATCTAAAACCCAAAACTTTAAAAGATCTGAGTTTATTGGTAATACAGAAAGAAATAATTGTCCATTGCAGAGAAATGCTTCTTTGTTTTCCAAAACATTGTAAGCCTTTGGGAGCAAGGAATCTGTCCAATTCATCAGTACATATTTGCCCCGTGTGCTAGCATCTCAACACCCAGTAACTTCAGAAGAGTTGTTATTGATTGGGTTAGTAAGCAGTTATCAATAATCAAATCAATACACATAGGAATGGTAACATATCATTTTCAATGATCAAATTAGAGATAATTTTTATACTGTCTGAAGTGTCTGTAGCATTAGCTATATATAATAAGCAGACCTCAAGGGAGATAGGACAGTGTACGTTTCCTAGGATAACGAAAGAAATATCTTAAAATGTTAGCTTGTTGCCTGGAGAAGCAAGATATGTAAGTAATATTTTCTCTTATGCTTTATTCCTTTCAGTGGTTTCCAAACATAATTCAACAAACACGTTCACTATTAAGGAAAAGCAGCATTTAAAAACAGCCTCTGTCCGGTTTCCTCACAGAGGATCCTGCCTGTGTGAACCACAGCTCCCGGGAAAGTAGTGATTATTATGATTAGTTTGCACATATGCTCTCTAGGTCAAAGTGTCCATACGACCTTCATGTAGTGGGCATAAATATGTGTAGCGTGTATGTGTTTTTCCCTTTTCTTCTCTATTTCTTTCTTCCCCAGCAGGTGTGTTTGAATAGCAGCCCATTACTGCTTGCTTGGTGCTATAAATATTTATAAGCACGCTCCAAGGAAGCTATTGTATCATAAACCAACCAATGGCATGGCCAGGCTGCTATTTCTGCACAGAGGTGTGAGACAGCTTTGGGGGATGTGAACCCTATCCAACATGAACCACTGGGCCTCTGAAGTGTGAAGGTCTGGGCAGAGGTTTGTGGAAGGCATAAAATCTGTCTCTGAAGAGATGATTTCAATGGCTGTGGATTAGGTGGGAGCTATGAACTCGATGCTGAGCTGTACTTGAGAAATGAGCTCCTTATTCCTAAATCTAAGGAGGCTGTTGCACAGCTCAATTAGCCCTTGGAACATGCAGGGTGAAATGTGCTCCCTCTTGTAGTTTTAGTGTATGGTGTGTGTGTGTGTGTGTGTGTGTGTGTGTGTGTGTGATTGAAACCAGCAGTCATGTATCAAAGGATAGTCAAAACTATTGACAACCATGCTCCAAAGCCATGGAAGTCCCTTGTCCTTCCTGGTGTGAATGGATGAACCATGTTGCTCCTACAAGCCACAGAAAGGTGATCTACAGTGAGACTCAAGACCCCACAAATGAGAGAAAAGTTGAGTAATGGCCTTCAACTAGCCTGTTTGGATAGGAGGTGTCAATGACTAAACGCCACAAAACTGGGTTAACCATTGCTGACACAAGAATGCACTTGGCCAGTTTCCAAAATAAACTCCAGGTGGGCTCATTGTCAAAGTCTTTCATCTCAGAAACTGAGGTATGTGAGCCTGGTGGACAAGTCTGGGCTATGATTTGAGTGCGAGTCCAGCTTAGACTACATGGTAAGACCTGGCTTCAAAATTAAAAAAAAAAAAAAAAGTTTAAAACTGGACTGAAATGTTATTCAAATGCAGAGCACTTGCCAAATATGAATGAGGTCCTGGGGTCCATCCACAACAGGAAACATGAATGAATGGTATTCCTCTCCAAAGTTTCCAAACTACTGAAGCCTTACCATAAGTTTCTCTATTCTTGCCAGGACTTTTAGGTATTTTCTTCATGCCCTAACTCTGCACTCAGAAATCCTCAGCACAGTCATATCGCACAGCATCGGTTTGTTGGTTTTTTTGTTTGCTTGTTTGTTTTTTCATCTGTAAAATTCACACATGGCATTATCTTTGTAGGAACATGAAAAAGTGTCAAGGATATTCAGTGCATGGTGAATACTTAGCAAATGCTAGTTCTTCATTCTTTAATTATTACATTTTACCTTGAGTATAAATGTCTTAACTTGTATAACTATAAATGCTGTGTTTTTTCTATTTCCCCTAACCCTCCCACTCAGAGCGGAACTTAAAAAAAAAGCTTATGGCCATTGTGGTTTATCTGGGATGTAATCCCAGGGAGGAAGAATAGATGAGTGACAGGAGGAAAAACACATGTGGGAGTTCATTACTCAACTGCTCCTTGCTGCAGGGAAGCAAGACTCAATCCTGCTGGAGCTTTTAAGAAATAAGTAAAATAGATCTCAGGATGGACATGGGAATAAAAGAAACCATTTTCCATCATCTTCCTCTGAGGTACTGTCCCCTAGCACCTTTCTGGAGCTGGTTGAAATCTTCTTGAAACTTGTTACCACCAAGTGGTTGTTGCAAGGTGGGTTCAAGTAGATAAGGCAACTGTCTCATACCAAAGGTTATAACCATTGACATTTTAGGCTCAAAGCTATCTATGCATATCTGAAGATCCGATGGACCAAAAATACTCATGGGTCTAATTTGTAAGAACTAAGGATTTATAGTAGAAATAACAAATGAACACAAATTTCAAAGCTGGCAATAATCATGATGAATGAATAAAACCTGTCTAACATTAGTGGGAAGCACCAACTCTAAAGAGAACAATTGTACTAATCAGGGTTCCCTAGAGGAACAGAACTTATAGAATGGATGGATGAATGTGTGTGTGTGTACAAACACACATACACACACACACACACACACACACACATCACACACATGTGCATATACTCGTGCAAAATGCCTTACAGGCAGTGGTTCAACTAATCCAATAATGGCTGTCTGCCAATGGAAGGTCCAGAAATCTAGTAGTAACTGGGTCTACAAAACTGGATATCTCAGCTAATTTCCATTATACACTGGAATCCCAAAGCAATAGACTCTAATGACAGCAAGTAAACGGACTTGTCAGCAAGAATAAGCAGGCAAAGCAAGAGCAAGCTTTCTTCTTCCATGTCCTTTACATAGGCTACCAGAAAGTGTGCCCATATGAAAGGTTGATCCCTACACACCTCAAAAATCCAGATTAGAAGTAAGTCTTCCCATTTCAAATTATTTCATTAAGAAAAATTTCCCTCACAGGTATGGCCAATCATTAGGGTATTAGATAATTCCAGATGTAGTGAAGTTGACAACCAAAAATAGCCACAACAATGTAGAGAATATGAGTGTTCTATTCACATATTAGGTGTCAGAATAACATGTGAACTGTGAGACAAGCGATAGTTCTCTGAATTTCTTGTTAGGATATGATTGCATGTGCCATAACCTACAGTGCCCAGTCCTCATTGTCTGAATGCCAGTGAAAGCGGGAAGGAATGCTGCATTATATCCATGCAGTGTCAGACAGAATATCATGGATTTTTCTCAGAGATACAGCATAAATAAAATAGAAGTGTGAATATTGAAACAAAAAGAATAAATGGCTAAGTTGTCTCAAAGAGAAAAGAGAGGAACCTTTGATCCATTATTGCTTGTAGTCAGACAGCCCTAGAGTGTAAGTCCATCACGCATAGCTATTTGAGAGACCCAGAAATGTGGACATCACTGCTTTGAGATATCTAGAAGTAAAAATACATGATGTCCTCCACAAAAGGTTGATTCACAATCCTTTTCCATGTTATTGCTTGACTCTGTTGCATCTTCTGGTAGTTGGGTGATGTGTGTTTACAGACTCATTTGACAACACACACACACACATACACACAAAACTGCAAAATTTTGTAACTGTGGGGAATCACTAGGCTATCTCCTCTATTCCTCCTCTGTCTGTGATCAATATCATAGTTATATTATTATTACCTTAAAGCATCATTCAGGTAGCATAACCATTTTCAGAGGAAATCTTACTAAAATCTGCAACACTCGCATGTGTATGTGTGTGTGAGGGGTATGCATGCTTCAGTGTTTTTAAAAAAATGAATAAAAAACCAGTAAATTTTTCATTGGTGTTCCAGAATTTTCATTATTAATGTCCATTATCTTCCCTACTGTCATATAGCATTGATATGTGACAAGCAATTTGTCACTATTCAGGATGGCCCTTCACTGCCATGATATATATTTTTTCTTCCTGTGCTATTAGACTGTCATCTGTCACTTTTTTGCCAGTCTTCTTGTTTCCTGTTCTCTGCTGTATTCCTAATGAGTACAGTACTCATGTGTTGTTATGCAAATATCTGGCACAAAAACTAATAGAGGACAGTCACATTTTGGACGTATGTGCTTATATGCAAATGTTTTTGTGTGAAACAATTTGAAGTAGCTTCTGAGGGTCTGAATATTCAAAATGTCTGAGACATACCTGAAATCACAATGTCCATTAGATGTGTATACACACTGATGTTGTAGCATCCAACATAGCAATACCAAAGGACCTTATTGAATTGGCACGTGGAGAGTTCAAACAATGGCAGCAAACACAGGAAGATTGTGTGGCAGTGTGAGGATTGCTCTGAGAACAGCATTGCAGTCCCTCTCTCATTGCAGCCACCAGAGAGCATGCACTTGTTCACACATGCTGCCTTCACACCTTCTTGGTAATGCATAGCCACGTCTTCACTTCAGAATCTCATTATTATGTCTGCATGCCAGGGCAGCTGGTAGGAAATTGAAAAAGTCTTCCAAATCCCTAAGACTGCTGATATGCTGAAGACAGGGCTAGGGGATCTGGGTTCTAGTCAGCTGCCTAACTGGGCAAGTCTCTGCCCCTCACTGAGGGATTCTTTCTCATTTTCAAAATAAGAATCCAGTTCATTTTCTGAAATCTCTTTCATCTCCAAGAACTATGATTAAATATTTGAAAGAAAATGGACCTGACATTTTCAGAACATGATATTTATTTTGTTGGTTGTTGTTGTTGTATATAACTAATTATCTGTACTTAGGATATCAATGTGAAATTTTAACAGAAGAATTTCCATTAGAATTCAAAAGCCATGTTGATTTTGGCATAAGCATTCTTTAAGATTTAACACACTCCCTCTAAGAAGGGGCTAAACTAACAGGTAAAATAGTTAACCACCAATAGAGTACAAACTCCAACAAATTAGGACAAATTAGAAACCACTGTGGCTTCACTAAAGAATAAGAAACAGCAAGTATTTGTTCTGGGACTGTTATTTTCAGAAAGCAGCATATATTTGCACCTGGCTCAGTGCTTTTCTTATGAAAGCCGAAAAAAAAATGTGCACCACATTAATGAATGGTCATGTAAAATACACAAATGAAAACATGCCCCAAGTGAGTGTGCAGGTCCTTAAGTATTACTCTCAGAAAGTAGTATGGTGAAAGGATACCAAGAAACACTGCATTCTCTGTGCAAGATAAAAAAGAAGATGTGTTTAAGGAAACAGAAGGAGGCATGATCAAAATTTTTGCTGGAAGAAAAATCAGAAGGAACAATGTCATGGTGAGCCCAGGGAGAAAAATATTCCATAAAGAATTTGGCAAACCACAGTGCCAAATGTTGTAGAGGGAACAATGTCCTGTTGTTCTTGGCTTTCTCATCCATTTCTTGTTTCCTTTACTTTCCATTGAGGATGAAGTTTCAGAAAATAAAAGGCCTCAGGAAATATCAATTGGCCTCAGTCATGATTTAGTAATAGACACTAAAAAACAGAAAGCATCCTGGGAACAAAAGGGCATCTCTCTGGTCCCCATCTATGCATGATCTCTCTCTCTCTCTCTCTCTCCTCTCTCTCTCTCTCTCTCTCTCTCTCTACACACACACACACACACACACACACACACACACACACACATCCCAAACACCCAAGAGAGTTTAGTCACTGCAATCAACCTTGTGTCACATTTATTGGATACTAGTCTGTCTGCTTGCTTCTAGCTGGCTGCCAGATGCACGGACAGATGTTCTACATGTGAATACGGATATTTAGTTCCTAGTGTCTTCAGCTTCTGCTTGCGCATCTTCCAAATTTTGCTAATGGTTTTAGTGCAAATTAATTTTAGAAAAGGAAAGAAGAGATGCTCAATAAGGTGGAGTTATGAAAACCATCTCATGGTCTGCAGGTGATAGGCCCTGCACCTTTTTATATGATGGTCTGGTTTATAACAAGAAGTGATGGGAGATCACAAGGAACTCAGTCATGGCAAATACATCCTCTTCTAGTATATGAGGCAATTACACTCCCATATCTCGATCCCTGGTTATCAGTTTTACCTTTGCCACTGCTGAACCCTTTATTTATGAATGTCTACAAGAGAATCAGCACCTCTCAAGGTATTTCTCCAATGAACTTCTTTGAATCTGATCAGAGCATCAAGTGAGAGTATCTTGCTAAAAAGGTCAAATGTACTGAAAAGTTTACCCTGCATATTGTCCAGTTACTGGAACCTATAGCACATAACCAGGGTCTTCACCCACACTTGCAGTTATCTTAGTAGAATGAGTTGAAGTAGCCATAGGGGCCTGAGAGTGTGTCTTAACTATAGTAATTTATCTTCCATGGAAATGTGATAGAGCAAGAGTTTCATCACCAATAACAACTCTCTCCTCTTGCTCTTCTCTCGTTACCCATTCACCAAATCGTATGCCTATGTGCAATAGTCCTCAGACCTGTCAGTGAAGAAATGACAATTGCTATGTCAGTGCAGGGATGAGGACTGTGGGTGAAGATAAATGACTCAAGGTTAAAGAAGTAATAACTTGAAGAAAAACAAAAAAAGACTATTCAGAAAAGACACTGTCAATAGGACAAAACGGCAACCAACAGATTGGGAAAAGATCTTTACCAATCCCACATCTGATAGAGGACTAATATCCAATATATACAAAGAACTCAAGAAATTAGGCTCTAGACAACCAAATAACCCTATTAAAAAATGGGGTATAGAGCTAAACAAAGAATTCTCAACTGAAGAAATACGAATGGCTGAGAAGCACCTAAAGAAATGTTCAGCATCCCTAGTCATCAGAGAAATGCAAATCAAAACAACCCTGAGATTCCACCTCACACCAGTCAGAATGGCTAAGATTAAAAACTCCAGTGATAGTAGATGCTGGCGGGGATGCAGAGAAAGAGGAACACTCCTCCATTGTTGGTGGGATTGCAAGATGGTGCAACCACTCTGGAAAACAGTCTGGCAGTTCCTCAGAAAATTGGACATATCACTACCTGAGGACCCAGCTATACCACTCATGGGCATATACCCAGAAGATGCTCTAACACATAACAAGGACATATGCTCCACTATGTTCATAGCAGCTTTATTTATAATAGCCAGAAACTGGAAAGAACCAGATGCCCTTCAACAGAGGAATGGATACAAAAAAATGTGGTACATTTACACAATGGAATATTACTCAGCTATTAAAAACAATGAATTTGATAAATTCTTATATAAATGGATGGAACTAGAAAATATCATCCTGAGTGAGGTAACCCAATCACAAAAGAACATTCATGGTATTCACTCATTGTTTATGGACTTTAACCCAGAAGCTTGAAACACCCAAGATTCAACTCACAGACCACATAAAGCTCATGAAGAATGAAGACAAGTGGGGGTGGTGCTACAGTCCCTCTTAGAAGAAGTAACAAAATACTCAAGGGAGCAAATATGGATGCAAAGTACAGGACAGAAACTGAAGGAGGGACCATTCCACCTGGGCATCCATCCCATGTGCAGTCACCAAAGGTAGATGCTGACGTGGGTGTCAGGAGGCGCATGCTGACAGGAGCCTAACATAACTGTCGCCTTAGAGGTCTGCAAGAGTCTGACATATTCAGAGGCGGATGCTCACAGCTAACCATTAAACTGATCATGGGGTTCCCAACAGAGAAGATAGAGTGAAGACTGAAGGAGTAGAAAGGGTACAGGACCCCATGAGGAGAGCAACAATACCAACCAACCAGAGCCCCCAGGGTCTAAACCACCAGCCTGGGAGCGCTTAGGGAGGGACCCATGGCTCCAGCTATATATGCAAGGGAGCTATATATAAGTGGGAGAAGAGATTCTTGGTCCCATGAAGGCTGGACATTGTGGGGGGTGGTATTCAAGGGTGGGGAGGAGAGGTTCTGGGGAGGGTGGGTGTGGGTACACCATCATAGAGGCAGGAGGAGAGGGGAAGAGATAGGGAGTTCCTGGGAGGGAGGGGGGGAAGGGGGTAAGGGGAAAACACCTGAAATGTAAATAAAAGTTCCAATAAAAAAAAAGAAATTCTAATTTTCTCAACATTCATATCTGTTTCTATCAGAAGAAGAGCATAATATTGGAATCAAGAATGATTTTTTTCTATTACATCAAATACATATTGACTCTTTTTCCTGAGATCAAAGACTACAGAACCCTTTTAGGCTCCTGAATCATATTCTTGGATATTCCATTGACTGTCACACTCCACTCTAACCCTAACCCTAACTCTACCCCAATTCTACCCCTAAACCTATACAGTAGATATTTTGATTATGTTTTAATGTACATAAATTAAATACACACACACACATATATAACACACACACACACACATATATATAAACTACATCTTGAGTTCATATGTATGCACACTATTTTAACATCTTTCTCATAACTTAAGGAGGATACAACAGAACAGTGTCTAAACAGTGTGTAACATGACTAGATGCCCTTGTATAATTCTAAGTGATATTTGTTCATGAAGATTCTAAAGGCAGAGTTTACCACCCCTTCTATCCATGAAATCCAAGAACTCCACATGCATACAACCTCTGAGTTAAACTCTGAAGTTTCATCTACAACAATACTGGACAACCAAGATTTATCATGTCAATAACTTTATAACTTCACTATGTTGAAAATTTTAAGGTAGATGAATAGTGTGTAAAACCTGTAACTTGTGTCACAGTTTTGTGAAAACTGGGGCTAACTGACAAGATCTTGCTCTGTATAGCTTGTTGTCTAGTAGAAGACACAAGACTAAAATCATTGGGAAAATGTAGACACTTATATTTCTATTAATATTTTTAAAAATTTTATGTCCTTGAGAATTCCATACAATGAAACATGACCATATTTATCCTGTACACTTATCCTTCAATACCATCCCCAAAACCTCCTAGGAAGTAGGTATATTTTTCATCATCTCTCTATCATCAGTAACTAAAATATTGCCCTCCTACACAGAAGAAAAATACAGAAAAATTGGAAACTTGTGAGAAGGAAAACAGACTGGCTAGAAATTCAAGAAACGACAGTGGGTGGATTTCATGAGATTTGTTTTGCTCCCACATTTGCCAATGTTGGGATTGAAATGATTGCCAATCAAGAAATTCCAGAAGACCTAGTGAGGAGATTTGTAATATAATATTATTATCAAAATCTAGTTTTAAACAGAAATAAAAATGATGTGTAAATTGCACACAGGGAATCAATAGAAATTATCTCCAAGGACATTTTGATTTTGAATTTATTAAAAGTGACAAATCAACCACTAAAGATTTAAAAAAAAAAAACTTTTGAAAGAGTTTTAAAAAATAAATGAATGTAAAAGAGCAAGGTATTTATTAAAAGAGAATATTTCAAAAGTGATATATACTTTGAAAACAACCAAGTAGAAATTCAAGCATTGCAAAGAAGGAAGCAAGGATAGATGAACAGGAAAAAGGAAAAAAATGAGTTGGGGAGCAGATGTGGGAAGGAAAAGAGATGAAGAGCTGGAGGAGAGAGAGAGAGAGAGAGAGAGAGAGAGAGAGAGATGAGAGAGAGAGAGAGAGAGAGAGAGAGAACCAATAATTCTCCTTCTACCCCAACTTTTGTAGTATAAAGAAAGGTCCATTAAGGGAAAGCTCCTTCTGACCAAGAGAATAGAATCCCTAGGTTGACTCTAGAACTAACATTCTAGTTGGGTCATGTCAATCCACCTAACAAGGGAAGGTTTACCTTGACACCTACCAAGACAGGCTTACCTCCTGTCATGCCGAAGATATAAGCAGAACAAGTGTCCCTTTAGTGAGATGCTGTACTTTTCCTTTCTAGAATTACCTCTCCCTAGCGTATTCCCTACAAGGCACCATGAGAGACGGCTGGGCTACCTTGCTTTCTGACACATAAAATTTGAGAAAAAACTCAAATGTTTATTTTTATTTTCTCTGCATGCTAGTTTTCTTCCAGATGCTGTCCAGAACCTAAATGTGGGTTTTTAGTACTTAGGCATCATTACTGTTCTCTTGAAGTTTCCCTCCTCACCACGGGGAGGATGGAATGGGGAGGAGAAGGCTTAGCTAGTCTTAGTGGGAGTCTCTGGATGGGAATAGTCTCAGGATGCAGCCAAAAGGAGGAGGAAACTGATGTTCATACTTTCTGCTGAAGGTTTTTAGCTAAGCTCAACTGTTCATCAACAGCAGTTCGTGGACAAAGGAAAGGCTTGGCCATTCCTCCAGGCTCACTTAGGGAAAATTTTTGCAATTTCCATGGGTTTGAAGCATTAGAGTTCTTAATAGAGCTGTGCTAATGTCAACAATACACATTTACACCCCTCACAGTTTATATGTATTTAAATTTGTAAATGACTCCATAAGGTCCTATTATTCTGAATAAGTAATAAACAACTCAGTCCATATATGTCAAAACATGGACAAACTTATATCATACAAAGGAGTATTATTTGGTCATAAAAGTATAAAATTTATGATGTATTATTGCAG
Organism: Mastomys natalensis; assembly: GCA_021653895.1. Lineage (NCBI taxonomy): Eukaryota > Metazoa > Chordata > Mammalia > Rodentia > Muridae > Mastomys > Mastomys natalensis. Next base: position 608,167 of record JAJTUV010000364.1, on the reverse strand, counting down.
TATAAACATCACAAGCATCATTCTAAGGAAAAATGGAGATATAAAAAGATCGTATGTTGTATTCTCTTATTTATGAGAAATAACTTAAAAACACACATTCAAAGACATAGAACAAGCAGATAGTGGCTGCCCAGCATTGGGATAAGAATAACATATGTAAAAACTGCTAAAGAGAGTGGAATTTGCTTTTAGGATGGAATAAATTCTGTAAAATCAGACAGTGAAGGTTGTATAATCTTGTAATATAATAAAAACCACTCAACTGTAAACTTCAGGATAGCTAAAATTATAACACAATATGAAATAAGTGTTTTAATAGCTTTACAACTGTTAAGAAATTAAATACATAATTTTAAAAACTCTCCAAAAGAAATCTCCTGGCCTAGATGGTTTCACTGGATGATTGTATATGCTATCAGGGACTCAATCTTACCAGTTTTATACAATTTCTTCCAGAAATAAAAAGAATACTTCCCAATCTATTTTATGAAGCCAATATTATGCTGATACCTCAAATAAGCAAAAGAAAAACCAAGAAAGGAAAAAGAACATTATAAGTCAGTAACCTCATCAATGTAGACATAAAAATTTTCAAAATATGAGCAAGCAGGATTCAGAAACATATATAAAAAAGTATTTTTTCCCAGACCCAAGAGAGGTTTATTGCAGAAATGTAAGGCTGGTTAAATATTTGAAAATAAATCACTGTAATCCCACATATTAACTGACCAAAGAAGAAAGAGCACGTGTTTGTACAAGCCAGTGAATAAAAAAAAAAGAAAGATTTTTTTTTTTAAATTCAGTACTCGATCTTGGTTCAAATCACTTAGGAAAAAAGATAAAATGTAGCATCTTACATCGAAAAGATCATTTAAACATGACTTAAAACTAACTAATGATGAATCTGTTTCCGGAATCAGGATCAAGACAAGAATATTTATAGCTACCACATGAATTAGTAAACAGCATTGGATCTTCTAAACAACACAATATGACCAGAAACAAAAATGAACAGGAAAGTAAACCTAAACACCTTTACAGGTAGACATACTATTGTATGCAGATGACATTAAGAAACCACTAGCCTGGGAGCGCTTAGGGAGGGACCCATGGCTCCAGCTATATATGCAAGGGAACTATTTATAAGTGTGAGAAGAGATCCTTGGTCCCATGAAGGCTGAGCATCGTTGGGGGGGGATATTCGAGAGTGAGGAGGTGAGGTACAGGGGAGGGTGGGTGGGGATACACCAACGTGGAGGCAGGAGGAGGGGGGAAGGGATAGTGAGTTCCTGGGAGGGAGGGGGAAATGGGGTAAGGAGAGAACATCTGAAATGTAAATAAAATTTCCAATAAAAAAAATATATATAAAAAGAAAAAAAATATTTTATCAAGGAAAAAAAAAGAAATATACAAAATAACTTTTAGAAAGAATAATGAGTTCTTCAGGTTCTCAGTTATCTTGCAACCTGATACAATATCATTTATTGTTATTAATGTATTAAGATATTATATCAAGATACAATATCTTGAAGTCTTCAATTTTAGATTTATCTTGCATCCTCAATATAATGTCATTTATAATTGGGTAAAGATATATTAAGTAGAAATCTGACAAAACACATACCTGACATGTTTTGAAATATGTAAAACATTAACAAAAAAGAGGTCAAATAAATACAGGAATGAATTATGTTCATGGATGAGAAGGCTCATTATAATACTGATCCTAATTCTTTAAAGGTAGCTAACAATTTTGCAGCTATTCCTGTCACGAGTTCAGAAAGTTGTTTTAAGGACATAAGCAAGAGTAGTCTTTAATGAGTAAGAGTAAATTAATTTTTAAACTCTTTGATGAGTAAGGAAAAAGTTAGAGGAGAACTCTATGTATTTAATATGGAGACTTATTATATAGTTATCAAGATTAAGTGATATCAATCAAAGGAATTTATAGTAATCAGTAGCATGATATAAAAATATTAGAGCTATATCCATGGGAAAATAATGTGCAGTTGATTCATCATAAAGGTTTAAAAACAACTCAGTAGAAGCATGTTATCACTGTTAACAGAGAGTGCTAAGAAAATAGATATTCATGAAGATTTTAAAAGTAAATAAAGCTTGGGCTGGTGAGATGGTTCAATGAGTGAAGCTGCTTGTTGCTAAGCCTGACAACTCAGTTTGATCCTCAGAACCCATCTGGTAGGAAGAGAAAACAGACTCCTGAAAGGATTCCTCAGCCACTTTCCAACACACACACAGCGGTAAATGTGTACATGTTCAGATGCACACACCACACACACACACACCACACAAAACTCTCTCTCTCACACACAAATTAAAAAATAAATGTATAATTAGTAATTAATCTCTAAATGACTAAATCTCTAAGTGACTCAAAATGGATCATTGAATTACATATAAATATAAAACTGTGAAAACTCCAGGAAAACAGTGAGAGAAAAAATCTTCAGGCTCTAAGGCTAGACAGAGTTCATGTACTTTAGTTCTAGAGTAATTAAAATCACCATGACTTTATCAGTAACAAAACACATACTGGGAATAATATCCAACTGAAATTTTGATGAAAGTCGGCATTGGGAAAATGTGCAAAAAATAAATACATGGAATCTCTCTTCATTGCTGCTTGCGACCCTGTAAATCTACAATGATTTTAAAATTAAAAGTTTAATTTTAAAAGGCGAAAGAAGCGTTAACAGGGGATCTTACTTGATGGGGGTTGGTCGGTGTTGGAAGAGGCTTCCCTGAGATGCAAGACTTCAGTGATGAAGAAGAGCTTTGTAGGAAATTGGGAGAGGAGAGACTTATCTGAAAGAGGGAGTGGTACCAATTTAAGATTTTCTTACCAGATGTCTTGAAGAAACTGAGAATAATTCTGAAAAAGTATGTCACATAATTGGCTTTTGTTCACCATTCTTTGCTTTTTGATAATTTGATTGAAACCCATAATACCATATTTCCTATTTGTTATCATTTCAGTGGGTATCTTAAAATGCACACATCTAAGAGTATAGTTATCACTCTAAGTTTGATATCTAAATTAAGTAAAGTTAAGTGCAATTAGAAATTAAACACCTCAATCATATCTAGCAACATTGCAAGCTCATAATTCAGCATGGACTGAGCAGATCTACAGAAGTTTTCATAATCATGAAATACTGGTATTTAAGCTGTTAGGAACCAACACAAGTACATTAGATGTTTTCTAACTGCCCCACTCCAGTCTGTTTGTTTATTTGTTTTTTGTTTGTTTTTTGCTTTTGTTTCTGTTTTTTTTTTCTTTTAGTTCTATCTTATTGATTGGTTGACTGATTGATTGATTTAGTTCTATCTTATTGACTGATTACATCCCAACTTCAGTTTTTACTTTCTTCCCTGCTTGCATCTTCCCTCTGTCCCCCATCTACACTTCCTCTGTTTCTCTTCAGAAAAGAGCAGCCATGGATATCAGTCAATTATGGCATATCAAGTTGCAGTAAGACAAAGCATCTCCATTCATATTGAGGCTGGACGGGGCAACCCAGTAGGAGGAAAGCGGCCCTAAAGCATGCAAAAGACTCAGACAAAGCTCCTGTTCCCACTATTAGGAGACCCAATAGAAGACCAAGCTACACAACTGTTATATATGTGCAGAGGGCCCAGGTCACTCCATACAGGCTCCCTAGTCGTTGGTTCAGTCTCTGAGCCTCCATGAGCCCAGGTTAGTTGATCCTGTAGATCTTCTCACATTGTGTTTGAGCCCTCTATCTCCTACAACCCTACCTTTCTACTTCCACAGGACTCTCCATGCTCTGCCTCAAGTTTGGCTGTGGGTCTCTGCATCTGTTTCTATCTAATACTGAGTGAAGCCTCTCTGATAGCAACTGGGCTAGGCATCGACTATAAATATAGCAGAATTATCATTAGATAGCATTTTTTATCCTAGGTCTTTGAACCATACAGCTTCTGGGTCCTGGCTCTCTAGGCAGTACTGGGGTGGGAATTGAGGGCATTCTACGGGGGGCCCTCCCTCTCACAGCATGTGTCTCAAACTGTATTAGTCATTGATTGGCCACTCTCACAATTTCTGCACAACCTTTACCACAGTACATCTTGTAGGCCGGGCAAATTGTAGATTAAATATTTTGTGGCTGGGTTGGTGTCCCAATTTCTCTACTGCAAGTCTTTCCTGGTTACAGAGATGGCCAGTTACAGCTCCATATCCCCCAGTGTGAGCAGTCTTAGCTAGTGTCACTTCATAGATTCCTGGGAGTTTCCATTGCACTAGGTTTCTAGCCCATTCCACAGATGTCCTCTCCCAATTTGATTACATTGATCAGCCTGTCTGTTTTTATGCCAGTACCATATGGTCTTTATTACTGTAGCTCTGTAGTACAGCCTGAAATCAGGGATGATGATACCTCCAGATGTTCTCCTATTGTACAAGATTGGTTTAGCTGTCTTGTGGGTTTGTTTTGTTTTATGTTTTTTTCATATGAAGTTAAGTATTTGTCCTTTCAAGGTCTGTAAAGAATTGTGTTAGAATTTTTATGAAAATTTGAGTGAATCTGTAGATTGCTTTTGGTAAGATGGCCATTTTTACTGTTAATTCTACTGATCCATGAGCATGGGGGAATCTTCCCATCTTCTGATATCTTCTCTAGTTTATTTCTTTAAAGACTTCTTTAAGTTCTTGTCATAAATATCTTTCACTTGCTTGGTCAGAGTTAAACCAAGATATTTTATATTATTTGTGGCTATTGTAAAGGGTGTGTTTGCCTGTTTTCTTGCTCAGTGCCCATTTATCATTTGTATACAGGAGGGATGTTGATATTTTTAATTAATCTTGTATCCTGCAAATTTGCCGACGGCATTTATCAGCTATAGGAGTTCCTTGGTTCAATTTTTGAGGTCACTTATTATGCTATCACATCATCTGAACATAGCAATACTTTGACTTCTTTCTTTCCAATTTGTATCCACTTAATGTCCTTTAGTTGTCTTATTTATCTAGCAAGAACATCAAATACTATATTGAGTAGATATGTAGAGTACACAGCCTTAACTTCTTCCTGATTTTAGTGAAATTGCTTTGATTCTATCCATTTAATTTGATGTTGCCTATCAGCTCACTGTAAATTGCTTTTATTATGTTTAGATATGTCCTTTGTATCCCTGATCTCTACAAGATTTTTATCATAAAGGGGTGTCTAATTTGTCAAAGGCTTTCAGCATCTATGAGATGATCATGTGTTTGTGTGTTTGTTTTTGTTTTTTACTTTGTGTATATGGTGGATTGCATTACAGCTTTTTGTATGTTAAAACATCCCTGCATCTCTGGATGAAGCTACGTTTGATGACCTTTTCAAAGTGTTTTTTTGTTCTGCTTGTCAGTATGTTATTGAGTATTTGTATCAATATTTGTGAAAGAAATTGTTCTGTAATTCTATTTCTTTGTTGAGTCTTCTTGTGTTTTGTATATCAGCTTGATTATGGCCTCATAAAATGAATTTGATAATATTCCTTCTGTTTCTATTTTGTGGATGAGTTTAAGGAGTATTGATATTAGCCCTTCTTTAAAATCTGGTAGAATTCTAAACTAAAAAACAGTTTGGTCTTGGCTTTCCTTTGGTTGGGAGATTAATGATGGCTTATATTTCTTTAGTGGTTATAGGTCTACTTAAATTGTTTATCTGATATTGATTTAACCTTGGTAAGTGCTATCTATCCGGAAAAATTATCCATTTCTTTTAGATTTTCCAATTTTGTGGAGTACAGGTTTTTGAAGCTATGACCTAATGATTCTTTATATTTCCTTGGCTTCTATTGTTATGTTCTTTTCACTCCTGATTTTCTTAATTTGGATATTCTTTTTCTTTTAGATACTTGGATAAGGGTTCATTTATATTGTTGATTTTCTCAAAGAACCAATTCTTCGATATCATTGATTCTTTGTATTGTTCTTTTTGTTCCTATTTTGTTGATGTCAGCCCTTAGTTATTTCCTGCCTTCTACTCCTCTTGGGTGCATTCGCTTCTTTTCAGTTATAGATCTTTCAGGTGTGCTGTTAAGATGCTAGTACAAGATCTCTGTAATTTCTTTATGAGGGCACTTAGCTATGAACTTGCCTCATAGCACTGATTTCATTGCAACCCATAAGTTTCAGTATATTGTTCCTTTTTTTTTTTCATTGAATTCTAGGAAGTCATTAATTTCTTTCTTGTTTCTTTCTTAACCCAGTAATCTTTCAGTAGAGATTCCATAGGCTTTTGTTGTTCCCGTTTCTGTTGAAATTCAGTTTTCGTGCTGGTCTGATAGGATACAGGGGGTTATTTCAATTTTTTCATATCTATTGAGACTTGCTTTGTGACCAAAAACATGGTCAATTTTAGGAAAACTTTTGTGAGGTGCTGAGAAGAAGGTATATTCTTTTGTATTTGGGTGAAAAGTTCTGTAGATATCTCCTCTTTTTGCTTTTCACCACAGACACTACATATAACCCTTATGACTGAAAATCACTGATGCTTTAGATCTATCTACCTGCTTGGCCTTTGTCATCACTATTACCTTTGGTAATATAGATGTCACCCTGGTAATATTTTCTTCTGTTCCCGAAGTACACTGCAGAGTTTCATTAGTGAAGGTGGTTTACTAGTAAACTCCCTCTATTTCAGTTATCTGCAAATATCCCCTAGCTTTCTTGGGCTTCAAAGAAAGATTTTAAAATGAATGTGCCGTTGTAAATGTGTTGTAAACAGCACATATTTTTTTTCCCTCTCTTATGTCTGCTTTAAAGAACATTTCCTTGTCTTTACATAAAGGGTATTATAAGATAAATTTGATTTTATTTCTTTTTATGGTATTATTATTGGTCTTTCATATTTGGTGACTGGTATATTTTACAGTTGAATTTAACCCTTGCAATTCAAATACTACCTTATTTTTATATAATGTCCTTTTCAGACTCTAACTGGACTTGTATTGCACCTTCTTGTTCTATGCCTCTATTTTTTTTAGACTCTAATAGTTTCCATCTTTCTGTCTTTTTTGTGTGGTTTCTTTTGGTCTGTTTCCCAAATTCTCTCATCGCATCTTTACTGTCCTGTGCTATATTAACCCTGATATTTCTGTGTCTAACATATAATAAAACTCATCTCCTCTGACTGATGTATTTATGTATAGAGTATGTCCTATTCCTTAGTTGTATCTCTCAAGAAACTCTTAATATACTATCTTTAATCACACTTTTCATCTTCTTCAATACAAATTCTTTGTATTTCTTAGATGTGTTTTTAATGTTTTATAGCTCATTCCTAGTGTAAATGTAATGGCCTATTTATGAAGGCCTTAAATATACATGTTAAATTTTGTTTTCTCAAATCATAATCCTAAAATGAAATCTTTAAGCCTCACCTCCTGGCTTAGTAGCCATGAAAAAAAAAAACTTGCATAAATCTCCATAATCTCCCCAAGGATTTTTTTTTTCTTAATTTACTTCATAGTAAATTTCACTATTGGATAGCTTTATTCTGAACATCTCTTTCTACTTCCTATCTGATGCTGGACCAGGTTTTCACTGAGACTCAGAGACTTAACTGCATAGCAAGAGGCAGATACTAAAGATTAGTCCTCCTGTTTTCCCAAATATATCTAAATATTGATCCCCCCACCTCTGTTCTCAAATCAGTAAGACAGTTTATTAAGTTCCATGAAGAAAGGAAATCACAGTCTCTCCATCTGCCATACTGTTCAGATCCTAAAAGAACCCTTCTCCTGAACTGGAGAGTTTAAATTAAACTGAAATTAAGAGTAGACAGACCCATGTGTTTAGAGGTTATTGATAGAGCCTCAACAAGCAATTATGGCTTCATGACCTAAGTACTTATTTTTCAGAAACTGACAATAGAGAGATTTTAGAGCTATTTAAGAAGTAGCATTTGCATCACTTATAGTGAAAGAGATATGTGAGTTGAAAGGGTATTCAGTATAAGACCCATATTTGGCATTATGAACAATTTATATATTGGATGGGTGATAAGCTGATGAAGAAAGGGACAAGGGTAAAAATAATAGGCTTAGGTTTAAATAAAATGTGGTCCCTTTTAAAGTATAGGTGAAATGTATAGATCTGAAGGTCTGAGCTAGAAGCCAGACTCTGAATGAGCTTAAA